>BLKR01000866.1:0-37500 GCA_011170035.1 Teleogryllus occipitalis | reverse complement strand
GCTCCATTCTTTGGCCAGCTTCGATCTATCGTCGCCCAGAATACATTTTTTTTACATTTTCACAACTTTTTGCTTTCCTTGTAGTTCAACCGAATTGTTACTTCAAGAATATTAAAGAAGGGTAAAAACTTGTTCTAAATAGAAATTTTCATTGAAAAATCTGAAACGATTTTTAAGAAAATGGCGAATAAGTATTACTGTAAATGCGAAATTTGAAGCTCTTCTTCACAGGAATCTATCGAGTTTTCGAAAAAGTTCATTTAAATTCATTTGAAGCACTTTCATTCAGAAATGTAATAATGCTAACAAATCAATGGAAATGTCCATATTTACGGCGTGAGAGGTATTTCAAAAAGATACATTTGTGTAATTTTTTAAAAAACAAAAGAGTACACCAAAATGAACTTTACGTCATATTAAACAGTGCAATAGCACCATCCATGAGAAAAATTTGAAGAAAACATTTGGAGCCATTTTGCTGAAAATGGAGTTTGTGCGTTTCTGAATGTGCGAAATTTTGAGCTCATTTTTACAGAAAACGGTTTTTTTGAGGAACTTTAATTGTTAATATTTAAAACACATGTACTCAATAATTTAATAAAGTGAAGAAATCGCCACTAATGTAAATATTACCGACGCGATAGACAAGTAAAAAAAAAAAAATTTTTGTAATGTTTGAACAAAGAAAGAAATACAGGAATATGGGGTTCATGTTATCGGATAGGATGCATACTAACTCTTCCAAAAATTTAAAGAAAATTTTTGGATCCGTTTGTGAGAAAATCTTGTTTTTGTAACTTAAAAAATTGCAAATGTTTCACGACATTTTGCACGAAAACTACAAAAAATTTCATCAAATTTGATTTGAAGGAAAAATCTTTGTCTTCAATTTAATAATTTAGGAAGACGCCGGACAAAATTGAAACTTTTGCAATTTTCGAAAATTCGGAGTTAACCCTGAAAATCGGACCTATGTCACCTTCATAAGTGTATTTTACTCTATTCATGCAAGCAATTTAAAGAAAACATTTGTAGCCTTTTTGGAGAGAATTTTGAAAATGTGCAGGGGGCTTCATGAAAAGTATCCTCAAATATTTCAAAATCTCAAAGTTTCCACTAGAGCCAGATGGACAGGGCTTTCTTCAATTTGTAAAAGATTGTAGGCATGGTTTAGGCGCTAGCAGTGTTCACGGATGGACGGACGGACGGACAGACGTTTTGAAAAGAACCAGTTTTTCGGTGTCATGGGACCCAAAAACGTGTATTTACGAGTAAACCTCGAAATAGATTTTTTGCAGCAATACATAATTTTCTCTATACTACTTATATTACTCCGTATATACAAATGTATAAACGGAGTAAAAAGAAAGTAAAAAGTGATAAGATAAAGTTGCTAAAATAAAAAAAAAACTCTCTCTAGATGGTGTTACTAGAATCTTTGTTTGGTGAGTCCTTGATACCGTAAAGTCAATTGACGTCAATCCGTTCTCAATTCCGTCAATCTGCCCGTCTGTCCGTTCGTCCGTCCGTTCATCTGTCCGTCTGTGAACACTACTACCGCCTAAACCATTAGTAAAACGTTTTCCAAATTCATGAAACCCCTGTCAATCAGTCACTAGCTGATGCTTGGAATGTTGAAATACATTCTTTAAAATTTGGAGGTAGTTTACGATCGTGTATGGAGGTATCGTATTTGGAGGTAGTTTACGTCGTATATGAAGCACCTGGAAATTATCAACATTTTCTCTTACAAACGGCTCCAAATTTTTTCTTTAATTTTTTTGTGAGATTAATGTGAAATAGGCTTATAACGGTGGCACAGATACCATTTTCAGGTTTAATTCTGATTTATCCATAATTGTAAAAGTTTGAATTTTTTCGGTGTCTTCCTACAACTATAAAATTAAAGACAGAGATTTTTCTTTTAAATGAAATTTGTTGTTCATAAATAGTTCTTTCATTAAGGTCATATAGATATTTTCGAAAAACTTAGTAGTTTTCGTACAATTGTGCGTGCAGTATTTGCGATTTTAAAAATTAACAAAAACCAGAATTTCTCAAAAAGGCTCCAACTTTTTTAAATTTTTGATAAAATTAGTGCCAAATGTACAGTATACGATGACATAAATGCCGTATTACTCTATTGTTTTGTTTTTTCAAAAATTATAAAATTTTTCCTACAACTACAAAAACGGCTCCAAATTTTTCAACGAAATTGCCATTTATAACTAGGTTTTACCTTCTTTAACATTCTCGAAGTAATATTTCGCTTCTATTATTAGGAAAGCGAAAAGTTGAGAACATTTTTTAAAAAAATTTCTTTGGGCGACGATAGATGTCAGCTGGCAAGAGGATGGGGTAAGACAGTAAAGCCAGTCCACACTAAGGAAATTAGAAGTCTGTGCCGTTCTGTAGCACCACTAGTTTTCTTAAGGCGCATAGGGATTAACCCTTGCTATGCTAGCTTCTGCGTGTATAATGTGGAAGCACGTCCGTCTCTAGCAGACTAGAAACGGCCGTGATGGGGGCTAGGTAGTAGTTACTATCTTCCCTGAGGCAAGACGCTAGCTGTCGTGACCATCGTTTCGTTTCCAGGGCTGTCCAACCAGTTTCTTCAGAGGTTCACATTCGTCAACTGTTATTAGGAAAAGGTCATTGGAAGGAACAACGCAATCGGTTAAATGCCTGTTTGCGACAGCAGGAAGTAGTCTCTAAACGACTCTAAGTGCTCAGATTAGTAGTTGCATCAGTCTTGTAATGGATTGAATACATGTTTACGTTGAGGCATTTAACCACATACGTTCGCAAACTCCTCGGCTTTAACTCGTTCTGCACTCAGAACTCTCCTTATTCCTCTTCCTCTGATGAGTACACGACTGGAAAATATTTGATCTTACCCTATTGTCCTCGTGGATTTGTGAAGCGAACTTTGCTAATTGAATGACTTAGTTCTCTATCTCGTTCCTACGGCAGGTGGAGCAAGACGTAACAAAACGCGATCTTAATCAAATTAATTAAACTCGGTTAATAGAATGAGTCTTTAAGATAAGTGTGACCGAAGTTAACCTCAAATAATGAATCATTTAATCATAATTTGTTGAATGGAAACTGAGAGATTAATTTCATCTTAACCCATTTCTTCCCAAACAGTGAAATACTTTAATTTATTTAATAAATTTTAGTTAAATATTGATAAAAATCTACAAAAGTAGTAAAACTAAAGTTGCTAGTTGCTAAAAATCTTTTGTTTCTAGGTTGATACTGGACAGAACGTTGCGTATACGCAACGTTGGGTGTTTTTCGGAAAGGAGGTATACTGACTGCTTTTTAAAGACATGTTGGTATTTTGTCAATTAATGTCCACTAATTTTACTGATAATCTTAATAAAATAATCACTGTCTTCAATATTTTAATTGTAGAAAGACGCCGAACACATTTTCAATTTTTGCAATTAGAAAAATCAGGAATTTCAAGGAAAATGAGACTTGCGTTATTCTCTTAAGCGTCTTTTAAGCTATTTGACAAAACAATTTAATAAAAAAAATTAGTTAATTTTTCTTTTGAAAATGTTGAAAATGTCCCAGGGGTTAAATGTAAAGTACCCCCCAAAATTAAAATATTGATTTGAAATTCCAGGGGTTGCGACATCAGCCAGATCCATTGAAATATATCAATTTTGGAGAAAATTGTGTGAAAGGTTTAGGCGAAAGCGTTGACCAGAGACGGACAGAAGGACGAACGGACAGAAAGACGGACGGACAGAAGGTCGGACAGAGGGACGAAAGGACGAATAGACGGACGGACGGACAGACACTTTTTGACGACAAACTATTTTTAGTTATCAAGGACCCACAAAACAAGGATTCTGAGTACACAACTTGTTAGAGGAAGTGATATTCTTACTATATTTATTCAGTTTTTCGTTACCAAGGTTCGACAATAACAGTTTTTGTGTCGAAAATTTGCCATTTTCTCCCCGCAGCATTACAATACTTTCCTAGACTGCGTAAGCAGTAGCGAGAAAGTAAAAGGGGGATTGTTGCATTTTCTCAACCACGCACAAAGGTAGGGAACTTGGTTATACGTCGGGAAGCAAGAACACACCGTGCGTTTTGGGTTCATAGACTCGTATTACAGCAGGTTTGTAATATCGAGAGGATTTGATTGATTGATTGATTTTTTCGTGTTTCCGGGCGCGTCAACTGCTTCGGTCATTAGTCCCGTTAGTGTAGCGCATGTTGTTTTCTCGGGGGATGGCGGTGATCTTCCCCCGCTGGATGGCGAGATCCGGCGCCGACCTACCGTCGGCTAGTGGGGCTTCCCCCTAACCAGGACTCTCCCACCAGCGGGGCACCGCCCCAGTCGGGACAAGCTCTAACTTCCCGACCGGTCACCCGGAATATGTGGTAGTGTAGTGCATGTTAGTGTAAGTGTGTGTGTAAGGGGAGAGGATAGGACAAGGAAGAGGAAGGTCCGTGGCCCGTTTGGTAGGGTACTGCTCCGGCATTCGCCTGGTGTTGATCGGAGAAACCACGGAAAACTACCGATCAGAGCAGTCGGCCGCTAGAATTCTCCTCCAGACAGCAGCTGAATTCGACCTAGCTGAACAGCTAGTGTCGAAAATCCTGCCGCCGTCAGGACTCGAACCTAGGACCTCCCGGTTAGAGGCGCTGCAGAGACATCAGTTGATGCACTGAGCTACCGCTACCGGTATATCGAGAGGAGATAAGCTTGCCTTTCTGGGAGGACTTCCCACCCTAGCGGCGGGCAAATGCGAAGGAAGGTTGAAGAGCCACAATGCGCGCGCCGCGGGCGATGGGGCGGTGGGACGCGTGCGGCGCAGGCCAAGCGCGCTCGCCGCTCCCAAATGGGCGAAAGCTCTCCAGCGGAGGGAAAAAACCCTCTGGTCCCACAATTCGTGGAGCAACTCCAGGTAACGCTAGCCTTCCAACTCTGACGCCCGGAATCGCATCTCCTAGCGGCGGTCGATCCTACCGGCAGTGGAGCTTCAGGATATCAACTGATGTCACTGCAGCGCCTCTGACCGGCAGGACCTTGGGCGCGAGTCCCGTCGGTGGCAGGATTTTCAACACGAACTTGTCAGCTAAGTCGAATTCAGCTGCTGTCTGGAGAAGAATTCCAGTGCCAGCGGCTCTGATCGGTAGTTTGCCGTAGTTTCTCCGATCAACACCAGGCGAATGCCGGAGCAGTACCCTAAGGATTGGGTCACGTACCGCGCGCGAACTATCTTTCCTCTTCCTTGTTCTTACTTACACTTTCACTCAAGTGCCAAGTGTATGCACCGAATACACACTTACACTTACGTGCACTACATTACACCACGTGCACTCACCACGTCTTTCGCCTAGAGCTTGTCCCGGTTGGGGCGGTGCCCCGCTAGTGGAGAAAATCCCCGCAAGTCGACGAAGATCAGCAACGGAACTCGCCATCCAGCGCGTGAAGGTAATCACCACCTTCGGGGGGGAGGAGGAGGAGGAGGAGGAGGAGGAGGGGGGGATGAAAACATGCACTACACTTACGGGACTAGCGACCTTACTTATTGTGTCGCCGGAATTATAATGAATGTTCAAAATTGAGAAATTGTATTTTTTTAGAGAAAAGTTTGAGATAATTGAAGCCGGCGTGGATTTCTACTGAAGGTTTAAGGGCCAAGAGAAAAATATTTTAATGCACTTAAGCAATCACATGTGGAAATGATTTTTTTCGCAACATTGTCTCTTGTAAAATACTTATGAATTTATTTTAAAGCCCTGTGGAACTTCCCACAGCATTTGTTTTTACTTTCTTGTATACGTAGGTATATATACACATATATATATATATATATATATATATATATATATATATATATATATATATATATATATATAAGAGAGAGAGAGAGAGAGAGAGAGAGTGAGAGAAAGAGAGAGAGAGAGAGTGAGAGAGAGAGAGAGAGAGAGAGAGAGAGAGAGAGAGAGAGAGAGAGAGAGAGAGAGAGAGAGAGAGAGAGCAATATACGTCGTATGGAGAAAGTTATGTAATGCTGCGAAAAATCAATTTCGAGATTTCAACGGAAATACAGGTTTTGGGGCCCCCAAATAACGAAGCAGTGTTTTTTTCTCAAAACGTTCGTCAGTCTCTCCGTCTGCCCGTGTGTCCGTCATTGCGTCTGTACGTCCGACTGTGAACACTACTAGCACCTACACCCCACGTACGGTCTTTTACAAATTAAAGAAAGCCCTGTCTACCTGGCTCTAGTTGATGCTTTGAAATGCTGAAAAACATTCTTCAAAATATGGGGGTACTTTACATGAATTCTCCCGGACATTTTGAAAATATTCTCAAAAACGGCTCCAATTTTGTTCTTTAAATGTCTTATAAGAATAGAGTAAAATACACTTATAAAGGTGCAATAGATCCTATTTTCACAGTTAACTCTGAATTTTTGAAACTTGCAAAAGTTTGAATTTTTATCGGTCTCTTCCTACAATTACAAAATTGAAAACAGAGATTATTCCTTCAAATGAAATTTGTTGTCCATAAATAGTTCTTTCATCCTCTTTCATGTATTTTTTGTTTGAAGTTTTAGTAGTTTTCGTACAATACTGCGTGAAATATTTGCAATTTAAAAAATCCTTCATATTGCTTCATAAAGGTTTAAAGTTTTTTCTTTCAAGGTTTGGCGAGGGTAGTGCCAAACAAAACCTATACGATGGCATAAACATCATATTGCTCTATTCGTTTGTTTTTTCAATAATTACAAAAATGTAATTATCTTGACTTGCCTCCCACGTCCGTAAAATATACATTCGAGGCGATTTCTTTACGTTATTTTATTTATGAGTACATGCAGTGATTTAATAAATGTCATATAAAGTTTCTCGAAATCTGAACCTTTGTCTGTGAAGATGTGCTCAAAATTCCGCATTTTCAGAAACGCTCAAACAATTTTTTTGAAAAATGGCTCCAAATTGTTTTTTCAAACTTTTCCAATGGATAGTGCTAATTTTACTGTTTAATATGACGTAAAGTTCATTTTGGTGAATTCTTTTTCGTGTGTTCTTTCAAAAATTACACAAATGTAATTTTTTTCAAATATCTCTCACACCGTTAATATGCACATTGCTATCAATTTGTGTATATTGTTGCATTTGTGAGGGGAAGTTCTTCAAATTACTTCAAATGAAATTTTTCGAAAACTCAATAGATCCCTTGAAAAAGAGCTTGAAATTTCGCATTTACAGTAATGTTTAATCGCCATTTTCTTAAAAACGGCTTCAAATTTTTGAATAAAAATTTATATTCAGGAGGAGATTTTACTTTTTTTTAATGTTTGTGAAATAATATTTCGGCTGTACTATTAGGAAAGCAAGAAGTTGAGAAAATGTCAAAAAAATGTACTTTGGCTGACGATAGAAGGCAGCTGGCCAGAGAATGGAGCAAGCCAGACCACATCAAGGAAATTAAAAAAAATTGCTACGAAAAAGTCTGTGCTCTTCTGTAGCATCTCTAATTTACAATACTGTTACGAACTGGAGGTGGATATGGTTTCTGAAATTAGAATGTTGTGTGAAACGTATTTTGATGAACTACGCAATTAGCAGCAAACCGGACAACGATGTTCATTGCATCTGTAAATGCTCTAGGTTCCAGAAACTTCTGAGAAGCTAGGCGAAATCTACATGTAATCGCACATCGAACCACGTAAAATACCATAACGACGCAGGGCAGCTTTCTATCTTCACTATTTTATCGGCGTACCTTTTTGTCCAGTGGGCGCCGGGGAATTGCGGGCTGCGGATGTGGTCCGTGAACCAGGTCTAGATCGTGTAATTCTGACCGCTGCGTCGTTCGAATCGTTGGCGTTTGGAGCGCACGTACATAATTTGTTTACTCTCGTTGTTTATTAACGCACATTGAAAGCGGGGCCGCGCCTTTGGAAGCAATAATGACAGCGGGTTACGTTAGAATAGAAAGTTCACTTTGCGTAACTGCAGCCCCCGCGCCGCGCCGCGCCGGGCACCGGATCATCCACCGCCGTCAGAGACCTCGCGCGCAACGCGATATTCCTGAGTGAGAGCTCGGGACGAAAGATTTGTGGGACAGGACGGTTAAGTTTGCGTCACTGTCTTTTCTTTATTTTTTAAACTCACGGCGAACTGCCAAAGGCTTTCTGTATCTGCTCGCTTCCCAGAATCAAGGTTGCAGAATCGATCCCGACCGAGGTTTTTTTTTTTTGTGTGTTTCACAACCTGCAATAATCTCGGGTACAATGGCGGTCAAAACAAGATTGCTGTCATCTGTCGTAGATTTACAGCCTTTATAAAACTCGCAATTATGCTGTAATTGGGAATATTAGCGATTCTTTACAAATATTTGGTTTACAAATTGTGGGTGATATTCTTTAAAACCCCCATGATTATTGTAGATTTTATTTTTTTCAGGTTAGAAGTAATTAATAGAAATTAAACTACTTTACTTGTAATTTGTAATATCGAGAACACTTTGACATGTATGACTGATTCATATTCAGGTTTCTCCATCATTATATAGATCCCGTAACTATATTGAACCCCCTGATTGAAGAAATGAAGGATTTTTCAGGAACAGGATTAAAAATTACTTTTGGTTTTATTTAATTTTTCTACCACAAACTCATTACACATGTGAATACTCGACGGAACTTCGTGTTTTAATTTCATTTCTCAATGTTAACTAAACCACTTTGGAATTCCGGTCTTCAAACTGGTTGACGATGAAAACGCAGAAAACTATAGATCTCTTCTAATTAGGAAGAGAAGCAAAACAATCTTCAATGATCTGTGTCGTGACACACTAAAGGAGAGGAAATTATTGTTTTCGTTGCTATTAGTTGAAGGGAAGGGGTTGGTAAATCGTTTGGACGGCAAGCGAAGAGAAACACAACCAGACAGTTCAAACTCCAAACAATTAATCCTTTTACCCTAATCACGAAAACTAGTTAAAACTGAGTAGCCGTCTCAAGAAAAAGTTATTTCAGCGCCAACTAGACACTACCTACCTGCTCTTCTCTGATTTGAACCGAGATAAAAGCTCTTGGGGCGAGAAGATTATGTATCCGAAATAATTAGGGAGTATAGTTTAGATTATCTAATCCTGTTGAGTGATGTCTGCGTAAACATTTGTAAGTTCTACCGAAACATGACTAGCATCTCTTATTATGACACTGTTAATTGGATACGAAGGTACTTCAGTGAGTTCACCTGCTATAGAAATAAAAGCTTGCTCCAGATGCAACAGATATGTTAATGAGTAGGTTTGAATGCGGCGGTGGAGATGTTCTCTTCTGCTTCGTGAATATCAGTTTACAGTGTGCTACATTTGCGTGAGCGTAATATAGTTATCTATTAGACGGTACGATGTATTTGACACTCCGGACTATAGGTTCGATACAAAATACAGTTCAAAGCATGGCAGATGCTTTCGAAAGATAGAGAACTGAAAATATGTAAACGTAATAAGTCATATGATAACGTAATATGTGAGTGACTATTTTTCTTGCTGCCTTTCTTTTTCTTCGCCTTGTTTGATAATACGTGATACTAGAAGTGATTATCTCCTATATTACAAAGGGATACTATGAAAAGTTATCAAAGGAAAATGATGTAGCATTTTCCATTGTCGGGCCTTATGTAATGAAAATGCTTAGTTTAGACTTGGTTCCTAAACAATTATAAATCACACTTTCTTTAAATGACACATCTTCATTCAATATAATTCAATATAGTTAGAGCCCGGAAGACCATGCAATTATTTTACCTGAAATAGGCATTAAAACAAAGCATTTATTCTGGCTGAAGTAGAGGTGAAAAATGGCATGTAAACAATAAAAACTCACATGTAAAATGAATTGTAAAAAAATAATAATTAAAATTATTTCAACTCTAAAATGTACTTTATCACATCACGTGTAAGAAAACGATATTTTCTTTGTAATCTTGATTCCGCATGACCATGCGGTATGATGGCTACGAATTTCATTTTCTCGCGAAGCTGTCTCTTCAAAATGCAATTGTGAACTGCCTTTTGAATCCTGAAATGCCATCAGAGAAAACGGTGTTATATTTTTCGTTCTTCGTATTTCTGTTATCGCCAACACTGAGAATCGTATATAGAGAGCTGTCCCCAAAAGGGATCGGTGGTCATACTCAAAAGTAGAATGGGATTCCTCGTGAGCGAACAAAGTCTGACGGCTTCAATGAAAAACTCAAAAATCATGATTGGTATCATCTTCCTTTTTCATTCAGATTTTTACCACAGTGTCTGCTTCCACAGAAATACAAAACACTACCGCGCCTTCGAGTTGTTCAGGCTTGCAGGGATATATATCCAACTTGATCGCGATCGATGCCAGGAGAAAAAGAAAGCAAAATAGTGTGGGAAAAGGCAAAAATTGCAAAAAATAAGCATCATAAGTTAAAATAGGTAAAAAAAGGTAAAATAAAATCTTCTCATAATGCAGAAAAAGGCAAAATAAGGCAAAACAGGCAACATACGCTAAAAGAGGCAAAAAAGGCAAAATAAAAATCTACTAAAACAACCCGAGAGTTTGTTAAAAGTCATAAAATAGAAACAATAACAAAAGGCCAAAATTCCGGGCTCTACTAATAGTACTATTTATACCAAATTCTATTTTATTTCACTTAAAGCTATGATACTATTTGCCTTATAGATATGTAGTACGTTTTATTCACTGGAAGTAGGTGTACCTTATTCAAATTCGTATCATATATCCTACACTCTAAATTTACATAATGACTTAACACGTCCAAATGTTTCTCTTGATTCTCTCTCGTGGAAATTTGTAAAATTCTGAGTCAGTATTATTCCGAAATCTGTCTTTCCGCAATATTAACCCAATAACTTGAATGCCTGTTTACTTTCTCGTATACAATATACATAGTGTAGAGAAAGTTATGTAATGCTGCGCTATAAAACGACGGATTTTCGGTATAAAAAAATTAAATTCTGGGACCTGATAACGACAAAGTGAACCTGATAACGTCAAAGTGGACAAGTCCAGTTGCTAAATTAATAAAAAATTTTCCTCTAACACGTAGTGTAGCAAAAATTTCAGTTTTCTGGGTCCTAATTCCGAAAAATCAATTGACGGCAAAACGTCCCTCCGTCCGTCCGTCCGGGTGTATGTGAACAAACACTAGCGCGTAAACTAAGCCTACAATTTTATCCAAACTGAATAAAAACCTGTCGATCTGGTCTGAGACAAAGCTCCGCGATTTTAAAAAACATTGATACATTTTTCGGGTCACTCTTGCGACATTGTCAAAATTTTCTCAAAAATGGCTCCAAATTTTTTTACCTTTAAGAATATAGTGAAATATACATATAAATGCGGCATAAGTCCGATTTTTAGGGTAAACTCTAAATTTTAGAAAATAGCAAAAGTTTCAGTTTTTTCGGCGTCTTCCTACAACTAGAAAATTGAAGATATTTTCCCTTGAAATAGAAAGAAAAAAAAAATATAACACGTGGTGCAACCAGAATCCCTCTTTTGTGGGTCCTTGATTTCGAAAAGTCAATTTACGTCAAAACGTCTGTCCGTCTGTGAACACCACTAGCCCCTAAGCCAGTTGTAGGAGTTTTTCGGAATTGAAGAAACCCCTGTCGATCTTGCTCTAGTCGAATCTAGTTGAGATTTTGATAAAAATTTCTATAAAATTTGGGGCTAATTTACATGAAGCCCCTAGGACATTTTCCAAATTTTCTCAGACACTCCAAATTGTTTCTTTAAATTTCTTGTGAGAATAGAGTGAAATACATTTCCCGTCCGATTTTCACTGTTAACTCTGAATTTTCGATAATTGAAAGTTTAATTTTTTTCAGTGTCTTCCTACAACTGGAAAATTGAAGATGAGATTTTTCTTTCACATAAAATTTGTAGTCTATTATCCCTCCATTCATGTAAAACTTTTGGTAGTTTTCGCGCAACATTGCATGCAATATTTGGAATTTTAAAAAATAACAAAAACAAGAGTTTTTTCAAAAACCACACTAATTTTTTTCTTGAAACTTTTTGTAGGGTGCTAAATGAACTCTTTAAGATGACGTAAGTGCCATATAGATCTATTTCTTTTGTTTTTTCAAAATTTACAAGAATGTAATTTTTTTGACTGGTCTCTCACGTTGTTAATATTTACATTAGCCGCAATTTCTACCATTATTGTATTTAAAGTTACGTGTGCTTTAAATAATGTCATATAAAGTTTCTGGAAAACCCAACATTTTTCTGGGTAAATGAACTCAAAATTCTGCATTTTCAATAAAGCTTAACCTCAATTTTCTCAAAAATGGCTCCAAATTTTGTATTCAAACTTTCCCAACGAATGGTGCTAGCTGCATTGTTTAATATGACATAAAGTTCATTTTAGGGTATTATTTTGTTTCTTCAAAATTTGCATAAAAATAATGTTTTAGATATTTCTCGCGCAGTTAATATAAACATATCCAGTGGTGTGTATACATTAGTTTTTTTGTGTGTGAAAGTGCTTCAAATGACTTCGTTTAGAATAATACTTAGAAGCCATTTTCTCACAAACAGCGCCATATTTCTCAGTGAAAATTTTCATGTAGGACGAGGTTTCACTCTTCAATTATATGGATCAAGGAATATTTCAGTCTTAATTTAGGAAACCGAAAACTTGAGGAATTTTTTTTAAAAAAATACGCTTTGTGCAGCGATAGATTGTAGTTGGCTACTTTTGCAGTTTTCGGAAATTCAGAGTTAACTGTGAAAATCGGACTTTCGCAACTTTTATAAGTGTATTTCACGCTATTCTTACAATAAATTTAAAGAAAAAAGCCATTTTTGAGAAAATTTTGAAAATATCCCTCAAAAAATTAATGAATGCTATTTGAAATCGGAGAGCTTCCAGTGAAGATAGATCTACCCGGTCTTATTCAGCCAGAAGAAAATCTATACATAATGTAGGCGCTATTTTTGCTCATAGATGACAAAGAAACAGACGGATGTTTGAAGTTTTTGAGACAAGTAAAGGAAGGACGTTTAAAAAAACACCTTTTATGTATCAGGGTACCGAAAAACGTATATTTACTCCGTCTATATGTCTACACTAGCTGAAGTACCCGGCGTTGCTCGGGCATTTATTACAGTATATTATTAAGCAGAAAGGGGAATGCTATCTTTTCATGCCCTGCAGCGGGGCCTACCTCTATCTCTTCCATTGTATCCCTTCTCCTCATTGCTTCTTCCTGCCATGCTCTGCCCGGCCACGCACCCAAAGCCCTGTCTACTTTTGACCCCTACTTGTAAATTACCGGTCTACATCGCTCACTTTTTCATAAAAAAATACATTTTTCGTTTTTAAAGTTCCAGCTCCTAAACATTCCTCACATTATAACTGAAAACAATAAAAAATCTAAACTACAAAATAAAATACTTGTAGGCTCGCGTGTATTATATTTGTGGAGTTTTATGTATTATTCCAATACTGCCAATAAATTGTCACATTGTAAAACTTACTCTTTTTTCTATTTTTTTCTATTGTATTCATAAAGAAAGATTTGAAATTGATCAGTCAACTTGTGACCTTGAAGGGACTTCCAGTTTTAAGTGGAGTTTAACATGCCAGAATGCTCATACAGAGACGCTAGAAAATAGATACGGAATATAGATGTACATTTGAGAAGGTAATTGATGAATTATAATCATAGAAGTAAATGAAAATATATATGCTGAAACGTAATTGTCAGTATTTATAATTATTTTCAAAAACGACAGAAATATATGTTTAAATTACATGTAAAAACCTATTTGTTTACGTAAATCAATTCATCATACCATTGAAACATGAGAACAATACTGATCCACAAACATTATCTGTACATAATAAATTACATTAATTACATTAAATTACATTAATTACAATATGTAAAATTAATTTTAACAAAGATACATAATGCATTATTTACCATTTGGATTGTATAAATGTGTATAAACAACTTGTAACAACTATTGTACTACAGCCTCCGGGTCAATGACCCCCATCTCGATCAGGTTTTTCGTCCAGTTTCCCTGATCCATTGAGCAAATGCTGAGATGGCCCCTTGTTTTGCTTCTGGACATAAATATAACTTCATTTTCTGTGCACGTCTTCTAGCATTCAGTGGGAAATACTATTATTCAAATTATCGTTTCCATATTGTCGCGGCAGGAAGTATTTTTCCGAAGGACAACATGGATAAGAGCCAAAATTTATTGCCTATTTAGCCTTGAAAATAGATTTTATTACATGGGAGGGTTTTTTAAATTTAAGTAGTATATGACTTAGTGTAGGGATCACAGAATTTTGAAAATGTGCACACAATTTACTTTTCCCCATAGCACGTCATACGCAGTTTTAACTGTTTTTTTTGACGTAAAATAAATAAATAAATAAATTGACATTGTACTGAGCCACTTAACAAAACAGTATTATCTTTATTATTTGATCTGAAGTGCTGGATATTATGAATCTTGAAATGTAAATAATAGATACAAAAGACTCCCAAACTTTTTATTTTTTAGAGAAAAGAAGAGTGAATTGGGAGCAATTGATATGCAAAACAACAGAACAGATTAGTCTTACTACATACCAATAATTATAATACAAACTTAATTACACACCACTTGACATATTTAAGAAAAAAGTTTAACTGGGTGGGCACAAAACATACAAACATTATCCATTTTACCAATTTAAACATGAAAACTGTGTAAATAGCGAAATAGTGAGTGCTAATGAAAAGCTGCCTTACTACGTAGAGAATTATTTACATTTGCATCCCTTCTTGCAGTATTATTTTTAATAGTGCGAAGGAGTACTTCAGCAAGTCTCATTTACCTCTGAGTAGCCAATTCAAAATGTTATAGATTGCCCATCTATTCGTACTTGTAGTCTGTTTTGGCAACTGTGACACTCCCGTTGTTTCAAACAATTCAATGTTTACAAATTTATGTAAAAGAAGAGGGTGTTTTGAATGTATACGATATCTATACATAGTACATTGTAGATTACTGTATATTCTGCACTGTATATTATTGTACTTTATACTCTCTTAACCTACCTCAGTTTTTCAACACTTTCAAACTCCAATGTTTTCTTGCCACTTTGTACGAACATAACACGGATTAAGCATAATGCATGTACTACATTCACATCTTTACCACTTCAGTTACGGATTTCTTTCAAATATTCCATCAATATTTAGATCTAATAAATCATCAGCGTTCACACAGGGACATTACATAACCTAATTCAAACTCCAATGAATTTCGTAATAATTCTGGACATTGATGAAATCAGTAGTAGATCTCAGACGTCATACTCTGGTGGCGCGCTGCTAAAGTATTTACATTGATGCACTATTGAATCTGTGATGCAAAGCTATGCCAAACGCCCAGAAAAGTAATTATTTTGTAAATATATTACGGTTTAAGGTTCTAAATCATAGCCTATAGTTCTCCAGACCTTTAGAGGATGGTAGCACTAAAGTTTCATCGGCATTGGTTCAGTAGATTCAGAGTTTACCGCGCTGTAAGACAACGCACTTGTCTTCACTTCTGTCTTTATATATTAGTATAGATATAGATATAGAAGATATAGATTACACAGTATATACGTACGTATGCGAGAAAGTAAAAATTGGAGCGAATTGTTTGAAAATTGCCAATGTTTCAGAAAAAATTACGCGAAAGTCACTCATTTATTCTTTAAAGGTATCTCAAAATGAGGTCATGTATCATATTTCGAAAATGTATTTCATTAGGGGAACAATCTTTCTTCACTATTGTACGTGTAGGAAGGCGCCGAAAAAATTGAGAACAGCTTCATTTTCCGGAAAATAACGGTTTCAATAAAAATGAGACAACATTCTTTAGGAGTTCTCTTCACTAACCGAAGACAACGTTTAATCCAAAAATTTGGAGCCATTTTGAAAATGTTTTTTAGGGACGTAATGGACCCCCAAAAATCAAAATATCCGTTTCAAAATCTGAGAGTTACGTATACCTTTAAACCGATCGAGAAATGTCAATTTTGAGAAAATCGGCTGAATGGTTTTGGCGTTGTCTTTGACCTGTCTGTCAGACACGGACAGACGTTTTTCGATCAATTGATTTTTCGTTAGTACGGACTCACAAAACATGGATTCTAACTACTCAAAGTGTTAGAGAAAGTATTTTAGCTTATGTTGGGACCAAATTTATTCACTTTTTCGTTACTAGGGCCCGGCAATTAGAGGTTTTCTGTCAGAAAGTCTGTCTCTGTTTTCTCTGTCTGAGTCTGTCTCTATTTTCGGGCGCGCGAATACAAGACTTTCTCTTCTTACAAAGTAAGGGCGATAAATTAAAAATGTAAAAGACACAACAATTATAATGAATTTTCTTACTTTGTTTGAAGCATACATGGCAATAAACTACAACTTTTCCATCAATTGAAAAACTGACATTACCTGCGATCCATTGTCAAAGTACCATTGCTTTTGAAGGCATTTCGTATCTCGAATGAAGAAATATAACTATGGAATGAAATATGAACGCTGACACACTCGCTTCACAAAAATATCAACTTACTAATTGGACAAAAATGTATATGCCTCGAATTATATCAGTGTTTTTGCACGACCTTCGTTGAACGAAATACCCGTACTGTCGTGGCAACGTAGATTTTTCGATAGTTGTTTTCAGTACTCTGTAGAAATAAAAAACAACGTACATTTGATTTTTGATTTGATTTTTTTAATTAAGGAAAAATATGTACTACATGTATAGGCAATATTTAGGCATTTGAACACAAGGTAGGCATTTATTGATAAAATAGGCATTTATAGGCACTTAAAAATTCTCATGGAATGCTTCTGATGACTCAAAATAAGTAACCTAAAATATTTCGTTTTCCGTTGAGGGAAAATAAATAAAAAAAATTTGCAAAAACCCGCAGCTCAGACACAATGCACTAAGAAGAAATGTAGTCGTTTTTGGAAAAATCTTCAGTAGGAGTTCATGGACAATTGACCCGACTTGACTCAAAATTACTACTATTAAAAAAACTAAAATTAAAAAAACCTTACGTGAGAAGATTTACTAATCTAAAATTGAGGAAAAAATGGGGTTAAAGAGGAAATATCTAGCATCAATAATATATTGTATCCAAGATTTTGTACAGGTTCGCTATGCCTTTGCGAAAATGCAAGTTTTCGGAAATGGAAAAGGAAACCTTGGAAGGAGTAATGTGTCTCCATGGGCATTACGCCCTCTCATTTATTTTGTATTATTACAATCTGTATAATAATAAAAAACTAGATGTGCTACAGAATGGCACAGACTTAATCGTAGTAAAGTTTTCTAATTTCCTTGATGTGAACTGCCTTTACGGTCTTGCCCCATCCTCTTGAGAGCTGCCATCTATCGCCGTCCAAAGCACATTTCTTTGACATTTTCTCAATATTCCTGTTTCGTAATAGTAAAACCGAAATATTAATTCAAGAATATTAAAGAAGAAAAACACATCGTCATTAATGTCAATTTTATTGAAAAATTTGAGGCAGTTTTTAACAAAATGGCGATTAAGCATTAGAGTAAATGCGAAAATTTCAAGCTCTTTTTCACAGAAATCCATTCAGTTTTCGAAAAATTTTATTTGAAGTCATTTGAAGTACTTCTACTAACAAATGCAGTAATGTATACAAATAGGTGAAAATGTGCATATTAATGGCATGACAGATATTTCAGAACATTACATTTGTGTAATTTTTGAAAAAACAAAAGAATACAGCAAAGCGAACTTTACGTCATATTAAACAGTGCAATTAGCACTATCCACTGGAAAAATCGAAGAAAAATTTGGAGCCATTTTCAAGAAAATGGCGATTGAATGTTTCTGAAAATGCGGATTTTAGAGCTCATTTTTACAGAAAACTGTTGAGTTTTCGAGAAACTTTATCTGACATTATTTAAAGCACATGTGTTCACAAATCTAACGAAGTAAAAAATAGCCTCTAGTGTAAACATTTCAACGTGAGAGACAAGTCAAAAAAATTACATTTTTCTAATTTTTGAAAAAACAAAAGGATACAGCAATATGGTGTTGATGTCATCAAATAGTGTACATTTGCTACTATCCGTTCGAAAACTTTAAAGAAAAAATTTGGGCCGTTTTTGAGAAAATCTTGTTTTAGTTATTTTTTAAATTTCAAGAATTGCAGCACTATTGCACGAAAATATTAAAATTTTCAAAATAGTCTACGTGACCTTAATGAAAGATATGTTTATGGACAAGAAATGTGTATGAAAAATCTCTATCTTCAATGTTATAGTTGTAGAAAGACGCCGGAGTTAACCGTGGAAATCGGACCTATGCCACTTTGATGTGTATTGTATTGCACTCTGTTCTTACAAGAAATTTAAAGAAAAAATTGGAGCTGTTTTTGAGAAAAGTTTGAAAATGTTCGGAGCGGCTTCATTGAAAGTACCCCGAAATTTTAAAGAATGTTTTTGAAAATTTTAAAGCTTCAACAGAAATTAGACAGGGGTATCCTCAATTTGGAAAAGATCGTACGTGTGGTTTAGGCGCTAGGTTTATCACATACGACAGACGGAAAGACTGACGGACAGATGTACGGACGGATGTTTTGAAAAATATACACTTTCTCATTATAATGGAACCCCATTTCATATCTCGAAATCGATTTTCCGCAGCAGTACATAACTTTCTCTATACTACGTATATTACTCCCGTATATACGTATGTATACGAGAAAATAAATAAGTAAATAAATGAATGAATGAATGAATGAACGAACGAACGAATGAACGAACGAATGAATGAATAAATAAATAAATAATGTAGTTGTGGGATGAAGTCGAAAAAGATTGAACTTTCACAATTTTCAGAAATTCAAAAATTTTAAATTAAAATCCGATAAATACTATACTTGAAAGCGGTATTTGGTCTATTATAGGGAAACGTTATTTTCACAAATATTACACGAGATATGAATAAACTTCAGGGCGGAGGTCGTGTGTCAGCTAGGTATCAATTTTATGCAAACATATCAGAGAATATTTTTTATGAATGAGTGGAATGTTTCGAAAAATTATTATGGACGACATTTTGATTTTTAACTAACTATTTTCATGTTCAAGGGAATATAACAATGCCAATACTTTACTAATAAGTTATTTCTTAAGGCAGCTGTCTAAAATCTAATGATGAAAAATCGTGAATTTTCGTGTTTTTCAAATTTTGTGTCGTATGCTCTGTTTTATTCTCTTTTAAATGCTTCAAACGATTTTCGCTACGTTTCTTAGTTTTCGAGAAAATATTTTTTCGAAGCGAGTGTCAACTGCCAAGTCTTTAGTTAATGAACTTCAGATGCATTTTCCCGAATTCGGAATTTTCAGCACATTCATGCATGCCAATCATTATAAATCATAAACTATTAAAGATAATAATATAATTCTTTTTGCAGAATCTAACCCATGTTTTACTCCAGTGAATGAACTAGAATAGTTAATCTGTCACTAAAAGTTATAAATGGAAATATCCCGAATAAATTTATTAACAATTTTTTTCTTAAATAATAAAATCGTGACTTTAGTTTTCACAGTACTTGAACCATTATAGTTCATTCACTAGAATATTCAATTATGATTAATTAAAAAAAGAATTATCAAAATATTTCAATTTTTTTGTAGAGTTCGGATGTTTGAAGTGAAAACCTACATTTTGCCAATTATTTACAAACAAATAGAAATTTTTAAATAAATTATTTGATCTCTAAAAGCATAAAGAAAACCACTGTACAAGGGAAAACAAAATAAACCCAAAATTCTATATTTTTTTTCAGATAGCCAGCTACTATATACCCATTTGGCATAAAAAGGTCAAAAAAGTTGAACTTATAATAAGGTCGTAAGGGTCAGGACTGCAGCCTTACACTCAGTTGCAGCATTTATGACACTGAGTAGTGCAAAACATTGCACTAACATTGCATTAACTTACAAACAATTGAAGCGTTTTTGGAGTATTATATAAATGAGGAATTTTCTTTATGCAATGGAGCTAGTGGAATGATTATCCTTGCATTTGGTGTCGCATAATGCGATTATTAAATCACACGGAGCCGGTTTGGTTAATCACGCGCTACCTGACGGCTCGGCTGGGCTCGGCGCGCCGCGCCGCGGCGGCAGCCGGGTGATGTCGGGTGGCGACCGGACGGGCGGGGGCGGGGGGACCGAGTGGAGAGGGAGGGAAAGACCGCGCGGCGGTCCTAGATGAGACTGGCGGGCGCCCGCTGCTCCACTCTCCACTCGCTCCCTACTCTCACCCCTGCGTTTGCCACTTTCGCTATCGCAATCGCTGATCCACTCCCCAGGAATATCTGCAATCTGGCTGCAACTTATTCAAATTAGATTTAACGTCCCTCCGGCCTGCTGCCATCTATCGGCGCCCAAATGACTTTTTTTAAAATTTTTCTCAACTTTTCGGTTTCCAAGTACTAGAACCCAAGTTTGAATTTAAGAATATTGAAGAATGCTAAAACCTCATTCTAAATAGCAATTTTCATTGAAACACTTGGAGCCGTTTTTAACAAAATGGCGTTAACCGTTACTGTAAATACGAAATTTGAAGCTCTTTATCACAGGAATCTATTGACTTTCCGAAAAAATTCATTTGAAGCACTTCCACTCACAAATACAATATTTGGTATATTTTCGAATTGTATGTTATCTTTTTGAATTTGTATAGCTATTTTGAGCAGTAACTTAGTTTAAAAATATAAGAATATTAATTTAATTCTTAGTGTTCTTAAAAAGAACCTTTTAAATAGTCCTTATTGATAATTTATCGTTTCTAATTTCAGATTATCATGACAAAAGTGCACTAGAGTGATAGGGAAAGAGCTAAAGAATACAGGACAAAGCATGTAGATAAGGTAAAGGAGAAAAAATAAGCTGAGAACACAAGCGAAACTAAAGAAAGATAAGGAGATGATACAAGCTGATCCAGTCCAACTCGAAATGTACAGGAGAAAAGAGAGTTTAAGAAAATCATAATAGAGTAAGAAGAAGCTAATCAATAACATTAGTGGAAATGAGGAAGGACCTTCTACACCAATAAAAACGTATCGTTCCCCTCAGGCATTTGTTAAAGCTTTTAAAAAGTTCATTAATTCTCTACCTAAATCTCCTTCAAAAAAAGAAAGCAATAGTAGCTGAACTTGTATATGAAATAGTATCAAATTTTTAATGTTTCATCATATTCAAACCTGAGTTCTAGACCTGATGCACAAGATAAAACTATTCAATTTTATTATAAACCTGACCTAGTACATACTGCCCTTGGTATGAAGGATGAGATTTTTGTACGGAGGGATGGAAAGAAAACAAGAGAAAGGAAATACTGTTTGACAGTTTCTCTAAAGAAAGCTTATCAGCTTTGTGATCATGAACTCAAAGTTGGATTTTAAACATTTTGCAAGCTTTATCTGTTCTCTGATCCGTGTAAGATATGTGAGAACTTTTTTAAAATTAGACTCTAAAAATAAAACAAATCCAACACATTTTGGGAAAAAATAAAAAATTATGGTATCTACCTTTCTTACAAAACTGTATGACATTGTAGAACCAAGAATCACTTCCAGAGGTTGATGAAGTCATATGGTCCGATGGACCGAAGGCTGTTCCAGGTAAAGTCATTTTTATTCATGAAAGTAGTTTGTTTCCAGAAACACAAGTCTACTTGAAGGAAAATAATGGCAATTACAATATAGATGACTGGGTTGTATTATCTGATGGAAAGCAGTTTCCAGGCGAAATTGTAAGGAAAGTTCACAATAAATTGGAAGTATCTGTGATGATACAAGCAGGAAAAACTAAATTTTGGAAGTGGATTTTGAGGACTAAGAAGTTCTTATTCCCTAAGGAAGTTCTTAAAGTAATAAAACCACCTGCGTCAGTAAATTCCAGAGGACAGGTTTGAAAATATCACATTTTCATTTGTGACGCACGGGACATATAAATAAACGTTACTGTTACATAGTAAACAAAACAATTCTGTAATTTATTTATCATAAAATAATTGGTACCTGATACTAAAAGTGTATTACAGTTTGAAAGTTCATTGCTGTGATCAGTTCTTTAGTATATTAAAAAATCTGAGTTTTCCGTGATGCACGGGACGTTAGTGTAAGGATGTTAAAAACTGAATGTTAGAGGCATAATGAAACAGCTTTTGAGATTGTCATACACGAAATATAATACTTATTTTGTGATCCTTTATAATATTGCAACTAAAAATGTTTGGTGTAATTAGATACATTTTTATAAATGTTCAAATTTACAGTAAAAGTAGTAGTTTTTCATTTCTCTCATGTAAACGATTTTTCAAAGAATTTTTTTCATACTAAAAGATGAAAAATATCAGTACCCATTTTGTATCACATTTTAAGTGTGTTCTATTCAATATAGACAATAAAAACAAATTTGGTTCAAATATGAAATTTGATTTCTTGGTTTCACATTCTAGAGAATTGCCCTAAAATTGTCAAAAAAATTACATGACCTTTATGAACGAAATATTTGTGTACAACCAATTTGATTTGAAGAAAAAACTTGTCTTCAATTTTGTAGTAGTAGGAAGACTCCGAAAAAAAATTCAATCTTTTGCAATTTTCGAAAATTCAGAATTAACCTCGAAAATAGGACCTATGCCACCTTAAAGAAATAATTTGGAGCCGTTTTTGAGAAAATTTTGAAGATGTCCGGGGGGATTCATGTAAAGTACCCCCAACATTTTCAAGAATGTTATTCAAAGTTTCAAAGCTTCAACTAGAGCAATATGGATAGGGGCTTCTTCAATTTGGAAAAGATCGTATGGATGGTTTAGGCGCTAGTAGTGTTCACACACGGACGGACGGACGAACGTTCTACTTTCAATTGTTTTTTCGGCATCAATGACCCACAAAACCGGAAATCAGACTGCACCACGTGTTAGAAGATATTTTTCTCTTAATTTAGCGACTGGATTTAACCACTTTGTTTTCACGACACGACAATGAATTTTTTTCGGTTGGAAATTTGCCGTTTTTTTGCGCTGCTTTACATAACTTTCTCTATACTACGTATATTATTCCGTATACACGTACGTGTACAAGAACGTGAAAATGTATTCTAATATTAGTTGTACATGTATCGGTTTGTCAAATTTAATTTAAGCGCAATTTTTTCCGACAGGTGGTATTGTCATCTCTGAATTAATGAAAGGATTGGGCGCCAAAGGTAATCCTGAAAATCGTTTTTAAGGTAAAATTATTGCTGACTTCTTGCTTCTGTTTTTCATGCAAAATGTCACAAACAGTTTAAATGATGGATCGTAATTGGTTTTAGGTTCGTTTATTTTTACGTAACCGTTGTAAATCTCTTGAACCAAACGTTTTTTACCCTTATTAATATGTCGAAAGAGTTTACGAGTGGTATTATGTGGGTGTAAACCCACATCTTACGTAGTATGAGCCATAAATACTCGGGAAGCACATTGATCTGCCTTAATGCAATACGTGATTTGATCCACTCCACAATTATTTTGATGTCAAAAATATAGAAAAAGCCGATGGAAAACATCTCTGTTGTGACTAATCAGGATCGGTGATACTTTTGGTTACTCATAACTGTTTTTCATCTGTCGCTACCATCGTTATTTCTATTGCCCACCCACCGACATGTAATCGTTGATGTCAGGCGTGAAATATGGTGAGTGTTCTCCCACCTACCTTCTATACCGCATTTAATAATCTTGATTTGTTCTGTCGTTCATTTTGCGTTAATAAGCCATCCACGTAAAAATTAGCTGATAGCCTCATGCTTGCATGGAGTAAGTTATCACGGGTCTTTAAATTTGACAAATATGTATCTTTTTGCTGCATGTTTTACAGGTCTACTTCTCCCACATGCCGACATACTGAAGTCGTACTTCAAAGTATCAGTCGTCAAATGGAGCAGTACGAATAGTAATTCTTAATGTATTCTCGTTTTTTGTCTGGCAAAGATAATTCAAAACATACTAATAAAGTTACTTTAGAAATCAATACATTTTTGGGTCTCGTGAATTTTCGGAAATCATTTTAAAAACGTTTAGATAAAACTTTCTTTCTACTCCCATTTATTTCTTTACTTCAGAGAACATTATAAAAGAAATCTTTAGATTCGTATCTGCAAGTTACACTACACTATGCCACAGCTCAGGAAGTTCAATGATTATTTGAATTATAGTTTGTAGAAAGATACGATTAGATGCTATAGTGGCATGTAACTTTTCTGGTTTTTCAAGTCGTACGGAGAAACGGGAGTTGTTGTAAGTATCCAGGTATCTGGTTAAGTAACAGGGAGCAGGTCATTTAATGTGTTGAGAATTTTGGAGAACATGTAATTCTACGACTTAAGTAATATGAAACGTTTTAGATTTTTAGAACCGTATCAATAACAACCATATCAATGAATTCGCTCAAAACAGAATAGATGGCAAGCAGTTTACGTTATATTTGTGCACGATATCCGCTTCAGTTAGTCCAATTTCAATTATTCCAATTTGTGTGAACATTTATTAGGGGGTAGCGATGATTGGTCACTTCCTTTTCTGGCCCAGTTGGTTGCGTTCCATGATCTCCTGTTTTCCTTTATTTACATATAATTGCGTAATTGTTTTAAGTATCATACTTTTCCTCCGCTCATCTTTATGCCGTCGCCCAAAGATTATATTTACTGGCCTCTTCTGATCATGTTTTTAGATTTATAATGCCATTTCTTTCTCTTTCTGGATTTTGTAAAAGACCACTTAGTTTGTGCTGCGAATAATTACTCATTCCAAAAGTGTTATGTGTCGTTTTGCTACTGTTTATGTGCGATTAAAAAGCAGCATGACACATAACAATCTAATATTTCTTCGGCGTCTTCCTTGTCTCTGAAAAATATGCACGGACCGACCACAGAGGCGATTATTTTTGTTTTATGAACTTTTACCTTTCTTTTTCTTTCGGCATGGCTACTACGCTAAGAATATTATAATTCTCAGTTAAAAAAGGTTTCTTTTCTTCGCTGTAATAATATGTATTTGTTAAACTATTGTCTTAACACTTGAATTGTAATTTGAGAGTCAATATATTATTATTTGTGAACGGGGGACTATAAATTAAACCGGTAGATTTCTGTAACATTCGCCTCAATGTTACAGCGTTGTTCTCCGTCAGGTATTTTTGCCCAGGGCAAAGAAGTGGAACTTGAACGTTTCATATCGATGGATAGATAAATCTGCAGGTTTGTGTTTGAATATAGAGGGTAACATGTAAAGAGGAAACTCAAGTGACTGAGTACTTTCTTTCGTCATTGAGAGTTTTCATTTAACTGAGAGAGTTTGTGAATGTATGGATTATATGTAAGCCAGCCAGGTGATGTCCATGTAATAGGGAGTTTTTTTATTGGTAATATCAAGTGCCCATTGAAAATTTAATAAGATTTTTTTCTAAGACTGAAATGATGTTCACCAGAGTGTCAGATTCCATATAATATCTATATTAGTAATTTCGAATATATGCATAAATTGATGGTAAGTATATTCATGCGATGGTGTCTATATTACTAATTTCCATTACACGTAGAAATTGAAAGTAAACTGAGTTTTTTTAATGTGCGGGATAACCATTCGAAATATTGTCGCATTTATATAGTTCCTGTTTTTCTTTTGAATATTGTATTTAATTTTCAATTGTAATTCTAATTTTAAATCTTGCTTTGTTTGTATTGTTATTTAAATTTTTATGATAAAAGAAACATTTTTAATAGTGAAACCTGCTTGATTATACTGATGATGTAATCACATTGTCACGAAACGTGACTGGTGCATTGATGGGAATACAATAATTGTTGAAATGTTGATTCCATTGTCTTTAATGCAACACTCCACATAAACATTGCACAATACGATGGCACAAATCACTGCACACCGTAGGACAACACTGCACATAAAAATATACAATATACAGATCATGAATTTTAGTTTTCCTTTAATTAAAACAAACTATGTAGTATCTGTGCATGTGAGAGATGTCTGTGATTTTGTTAGATATCCAAGACACGGGAAGAATCCAAAAACAATGAACTGTTTCGATTTCGACAGAAAAATTCAAATAATTTATTGTGTTATTCCGCGTATTCTCGTATTCCGCGCACCGATTGAATTCTCAAACCCAATGCGTCACTGCAAAGGGCACAGCCCTTGTGCGGTTTCATCTGACACTTGTTTCGACGGAAAATATGAAGGAAAATACTCAGTGAATGTAAGTTGGTAAACTCAGTGGTTGTAAGTCAGACCTCTGTATTATGAAATCAACATGTTTTGATTTTCAACTTCAGAGTTCGGAGGGATGAGGAAGGGATTAATAGAAAATAAGGTAGGCAGATCATCTTTAGGAAAGTGAAACCGTCTGTAAATTTTTTTTCATGTATACCAGCATTATAAACGACCTTTTCTGTTGCGAGAATTCGTTCATAATGGGTCATTTTCCGGCATAAATGATGACGTATTAAATTTTACGGCATGAATTATTGCGTCGTCATTCGTTCAGCCAATCGCAGCGAGAATGGCCACCTAGCTACAAGCGGCGAGCTGTGTGTGGTGCAGGGTCGTGGCAGGAGGCGCGGACCCCCCGCCGATCGCACTCTGCGCTCCATTATTGTAATGAGCGACCGCACGCCGCCGCCGCAGACGGATGGTCCACCGAGCGTAGGCAGCGGGGGGGAGTTCACGCAGCGCATTCCGCCCCCGCCGCCATCCAAGTCCCACGCCCCCCCCCCCTCGCGCCACCCGCCCTCCGCCGTACGCCAGGAGCATCGAACCGGAACCAACCGCGAAGACTCTTCTCCCGGCAGAGGTACGTCTCCTGGAACCGAGGTGGAGGGGAGATTGGATCCTTCCAATCTATAAGTATTATATATGCAAGAAGAATACCGTTCCTCTGCTGTATCTCCAACCTGGAGGTTCTAGTGTTGGAGTCCCAACATTGGTGGATTTTCGACGGGTCACGGTTGTCGGACAATCTACGTCATCCTTTTCTAAAAATAATTGCAAATAACTAATCAGGTGAAAAAACATTGAGTTTTGTGTTTGAAAACATGTTTTTGAGTTTTCGAAAAACTTCATTTAAAGTCCTTTGAAGGTCTTCCACTCACAGATGCAATGGTGTTTACAAATTGCTGGAAACGTACTACGTTTTGCAGCGATAGATGGCAGCTGCCAAGATGTTGGGACAAAACCGTAAAATCAGTACACACCAAAGAAATTACAAAGCATTTCTACGAGAAAGTATGTGCCATTCTGTAGCACCTCTAGTTACTTCCTCGTTTACATGCGTATATACGGAGTAATATACGTCGTATATAAAATGTTAGTAATGCTGCGAAAAAAACGATTTCGAGATTTCAACGGAAATACACATTTTAGGGTCCCCTGTTTTGTGTTTTTTATTAAACATCCGTCCGTATTTCTCTCCGTCCTTCTGTTTTTATTTGTCCGTGCGTCTGTCCGTCCTTCCGTCCATCCATCCGTCCGTCTCTCCGTCCATCCGTGAAAACGTCTAGCGCCTAAACTATGCCTACAATCTTTTCCAAATTGAAGAAACCCCTGTCCATCTGGCTTTAGTTGAAGCTTTGAAATTTTGAAAAGCATTCTTAAAAATATGAGAATACTTTACTTAAAGCCCCAGAACCTTTTCAAAATTTTCTCAAAAGCGGCTGCAATTTTTTTCTTTAAATTTCTTCAAAGAATAGAGTAAAATACACTTATAAAGGTGGCATAAGTCCGATTTTCACTGTTAACTCTGAATTTTCGAAAATTGCAAAAGCTTGAATTCTTTTTGGCGTCTTCCTACAACTACAAAATTGAAGACAGACATTTTTTTCTTCAAATGAAATTTCTTGTTCAGAAATAGTTCTTTTATTAAGGTCATGTAGTTTCTTTTTCAAATTTTAGTAGTTTTCGTGCATTCGTTAATTCATTCACAAAAAACTTTCTTCTTAAAATTTTAGTAGTTTTCGTGCATTAGTGCTTACAACATTTGAAATTTTAAGAAAATGCAAAAGGAAGATTTTCTAACGAATTTTTTTCTTTAAATTTTTGGTGGGGATCGCACCAAACGAACCCAATACGATGACATAGTCGTAATATTGCTCATTTCGCTTGTTTTTTCAAAATTTACAAAAATTAAAGTTTTTTGACTTGTCTTTTCTGTCGGTAATATTTACATTACATGCAATTTCTTTACATTATGTTATTTATGAGTACATGAGCTTTAAACAATTTCAAATAAAGTTTCTCGATACTCAACAGTTTTTTGTTAAAATGAGCTGAAAATTCCGCATTTTCAGAAACGCTCATACGCCATTTTCCCAAAAATGCTTCAAATTGTTTTTAGAATCTTTTCCTAGAAATATTGGTAATGGCACCGTTTAACATGTCGCAAAGTTCATTTTGGTGTATTCTATTGTTTTTTAAGAAAATACATAAATGTAATTTATTTTAAAAATCTCTCATGCCATTAATATGATATTTGAATGGATTTGTATACATTATTAAATATTTGAGTGAAAGTTCTTCAAATTACTTCATTTGAAGTTTTTTGAAAACTGAATAGAGTCCTATGAAAAAGAACGTAAAATTTCTATTTAGAGTAACTTTAAACGCCATTTTCTTAAAAAAACGTTCCAATTTTTTCAATGAAAATTGCTATTTAGGACTAGGGTTTAGCTTTCTTTAATATTCTTATAATCATTTTACCATTAGGAAACCGAAAATTGTGAAAATTTTGGGCAGCAATGGATGGCAACAGGCAAGAAGGAGGGGCAAGACTGTAAAGTACCAGTCCTCACCAAGGAAATTAGAAAAGTTTACTACGAGAAAGTCTGTGCCATTCTGTAGCATTTCTAGTTTTTACATTTTCTCAACTTTTCGGTTTCCTAATAGTTTCAGTTTCCTGAACTTTGAATCCGTTTTTAAGAAAATAGAGATTAAGCATTACTGTAAAAGCGAAATTTGAAGCTCCTTTTCACAGGAATCTATTGAGATTTCGAAAAATTTCGTTTAAAGTCATTTGAAGCACTCCCACTCAAAAATGCAATAATGTATACAAATCAATGGAAATGTGCATTATAACGGCGTGAGACATATTAAAAAAAAACATTTTTGTATTTAAAAGAAACCACTAAGATGAACTTAACGTCATATTAAATAATCCGATTAATATTCCACAATCCTGCCTGCATTTTCGTTTTACAGTTAGCATTCCGGAATAACGCATAACAGAATGTAGAGCATTACAAGCTTTCTGTGTAGTAGTATATCCTACAAGATCAAGCCCAGTTGATGTGGCATCGAATTATTACCCCAGATATTTACAACTACGGGCCTCAGATATTTTATATCTACCCATTATATAGGGGAGTGCTTGCTGGGTTCACGCCTTCGTGAATTATTTCCTTTTATCTAGATTAATTATCATTTCGTTTACCTGGTGCCACTTCATCAATTCGTCAATATCTTTTTTGAGCAGATCAATGTGGGATTTGTCTCTCATTTTTTCGATGCAGTCGTCCTGGATAAGGCTGATTGTTGATCGAATTTCGGTATCTATATCATTAACATGCATAAGAACTAGTGGTGCTACAGAATTGCACAGTGGTGCTACAGAATTTCTCGTACTAATTAGTTTTCTAATTTCTTTGGTCTGGGCTAGCACATCGGACTTGCCCCATCCTCTTGCGAGCTGCGATTTATCGCCGACTAAAGTGCATTTTTTTATTTCTTCAATTTTTCAGTTTTCTAATGGCACTTGATATATTACTTTAATAATGTAGAAGAAGAATAACATCTCGTCCTATAAGGAAATTTCCGTTGAGAAATATGAAGTGATTTAAAAAAAAATGGCGTTTAGGCGTTACAGTAAGAGAGAAAATGAAAGCTTTTTCAGAGAAATATTTAGAGTTTTCGCATACTTTATTGGACGTCTTTTGAAGCACATTTACTAAAAAAATGCAATAATGTACACAGATCGTGGAAAATGACCATATTGACAGCTTCAGAAATATTAAAAAAATACATTTCTGTAATTTTTGAAAACACAAAAGAATATCTCAAAATGGACTTTATATGATATTAAACAGTGTATTTAGCACTAACCGTACAAAAAGTTTAAAGAAAAAATGTGAAGCGTTTTTTTGCGAAAAAAGCGTTTTAGCGTTTCAGCGTTTCTGCAAATGCGGAATTTTGAGATCATTTACACAGAAATTTTTTTTAGATTTTGAGAAACTTTATATGACTGGAAAGATGATGTTATGAAGGACATTAAGAGACTAGGCATTAGGAATTCGTATAAGATGGTTCAAGATAGAAGAAAATGGAAGGCAGTTGTGGAGCAGGACAAGACATCCAAGAGAACGAAGAAGAAGAAGAAGAAATACAATGCACTTACACGAGAAAGTAAAAATCGATTTGTAGTTTCTCCTGGAATGATATGTTATATTATTGTAATTACAAGCCTGATCAGTCTTCTCTATTTATAACTTTTCTTTAGTATTTTAACTAGAATTAATTGTGAAGAGATTGTGTTTGAAACAAGTGTTGCGAAGTGCTTTCATTTTGTCACTACCACTTACGCAGTTGGGAGAAAATTTTGCATTGTTGCGCGAAAGAACGGTGAATTTTCGGCAGAAAAACACTAATTACGGCGACGATGGTGTAACAGTTAGCGTATCGAGCTGTTATACCCTAGTTCGCGGGTTCAAACCCGATCGAAGCCGTGGATTTAAGGGCGAAAAAATCGCCCTTACGTCTTCCTTCGGAGGGGAAGTAAAGCCGGCTGTCCCATGTTAGTAGATTTACTGCATGTAAAAGATCCTCAAGCCTAAATGAAGCCTTTGAGCTAAATTCAAAAATGCCTGGTTCGTCGCCCAAGTAATACCTTCTTCCTCCCGTAGTAGGTGAAAGAAGCGTCACGAAATTTGCGTGGTCAGACGGAAGAGCAGACCTAATGGCCTGAATCTCGCCACGTAAAATAAGGCATTCATTCATATTACCAAAACCAAACCATTACATATCATATACATTCATATTACGAAAAAGTGCTAAAGTCCAGTTGCTAAATTTAGAAAAAAATCTCTAATATGTGTAGTCCAAATCCATATTTTGTTAGTCCTGTATACCGAAAAATCGAAAACCGACCAAACTTCTGTCGGTCCGTTTGAGAACAAGGATAGCGGCTAAACCGTTCAGCCTATTTTCCTCAAAATTGATTTTCCTCAATCGATCTGGCTCATGACGTGGCCCCTTAAATTAGAAAGCGATATTTTAATTTTTGGTGCCCTTTACATGACATGTACTCGTACTCTACATACCCCTGTAACATTTTCCAAATTTTCAAGCAAAAAAATAGCTACACCGTTTATTGATTAAGCTTTATTACAGGAAAGTGTGAAGAACGTTTAAGAGAATGGTGTCCCGTCCCGACCCACCCTATCCCGCCCCGTCCCGTCCCGGCCCGTCCCGGCCCGCCCCCCTCGGCCCGCTTTGCCCCGCCCCGCTCTGCCCCGCCCCCTCCCGCCTTGTCCCGCTCCGTATGCGCACTTTCCTTCCGTTTACGTAACGCAACGCAGCGCGGCGCCCATAACGAAAACTGCTTCAAAGCCTCAGCCCTCGCCGACGGAGCCCACGGGCGCGGCGCGGGCAATGGAGGCAGCGCCTGCGCACACCTTCGGGTTTTCCGCCTCGGCACCACCTGCCACGCCTGCGCCTTTGCGTTTCAACTGCTCTGGACGAATCAACGAATCGTTTAGGCACCTGTGGAAGAAAGTAGAAGTAGAAACATCTGTGGAAGTTTTTGGATGAAACCAGGGTGTTTGTGAACAAAATCGATCTTAATATTTACTATATTTAGAAAGTTAGGAGACAACTTTAGTCAGAAGAAATTAGGCAATGTACAAGATTTACAGCAAGTTTACTCGAGAGAGGGACTATTAGAGCGTCTAGTCTTCAGAAACGACAAAAGTAATTATTGAGCAACACGACTCAAAGGAGCACATTGCAAAAGATGTCCAGGAACCACGACAAATAAACAGCTAGGAGGCCGACTCTTAGACAAGCTTCTGAACAGTAAACGGAAGAAAAAGTAAAACAAGAGCGGGGTGCAAACTGGTCGGCCAGCGGGAAAATGAGCGGGTTGAAGAAAATGCGGAAATGAGCGAGGCGTCATGTGCGCGGAACTACTCGCGCAATGTAGTGAGGCAACCAGCAAGAGAAGAAGGAGAGGAGCATGGTGGAAATAACCATGGAGAGGAGGAATTGGAGGAATTATTTCCACCATGGAGAGGAGGATGCGTACGACAGAGAAATGAGCGGCCAAAGCGACGCCCCGCGACGTGGGACGAGAGAGCAACTGAACATCTTGAAAACATATTTGCTTTTTTTTAGTTCAAGATCGTGCTTTGTCGTTTCTCTCATTCCCTATTTTGCGACGAATTCTCATCTCCTTTTCTTCACCCTAAGTGCATTCGTTTCGCCACCGTTGGTTACTCGGTATCGGATCGGCAAAATGCGATTAGAATGTACTCCTATACACAGCTCGGTTATCGAATTGCTCGCCAGTGTGTCAAAGTGTGTCGCCTAAAAATTGTCAAATTAGCAGCGCGATACTAGTTCACGACAATTTACCACTTTAGGAACGGAATAAGTATTTAAATATTTATTGTTGATGTTCATTTTATGTGAACTGTTTAAAAATTAGAACATTTACATGTGGAAACTAATAAAAATGAAAGTTTATTTTATCATTCAATATTTTTCAAATTATTTTACACAAGAGACTTTCTGAAATACTTAGTAATATCGTCACTTAACAAGACTTCTAAAAATGTAAATGTTACGATATTAAAACAAAATTGGACAATTTTTCAATTGTTATTTGCAATATGTTCATTTTTTTAGAATAGTTGATCCACTTTATGACAATCTATATATAACATTATTGGAGAGTTTTTCACATCTGAAAAATAACGAAAGAAGGAGAAGAAGAAATGTTCAGAAGTGAACATTTTTTAGGACATTTACATGTGACAACTAATAAAAATGATAGTTTATCATTCAATATTTTTTAAATTATTTTACACGAGAGACTTTCTCAAATAATATTGGCATTGTCTCACGAAATTGAATGAATACATCAGACCTAAAATCAGATAATAAAATTAAAATCAAACCGGTAAAGGGGACTTGGCAATGTATTCTTACAGAATCTTAGTTAATGTTACAAGGGAATATTCCGTGTAATTTGGCTAAGTACTTCAAAAAAGAGAAATAATTCTGGATACTGTTGCCAAAGAAATACTGAAAAAAGAAAAATAATTTCATTGCATGTAAAGGGCATATAACAAGATACCAAGTAATATATAGGATAAAATCACAGACAACTCTCGTATGGCCGGAGACTACATAGTTTTCCAATTTCTGCGCGCATTGTAATTTTTTAATGAAGATAGATACTTCCACAAATTCGTTGGAAGTTTATTTCAACATAAAACGAAAAAAGACTTCTACATATAGCAACGATCGCTGTTCTCAATGGAGTGAAGGCTTAGCCAATGCCCCTTTCCTCCCTCGGAGGCGGCTTGCCTTCACCTTCCTAAAGGCCATCAAGAAGGGTGAATAATTATGAATTGGATGGAATGAGAAGTCAACGAGTAACCGAAAACACTATTCCCACCACTATTCCCGCTCCAAGCCCCAGCGCCACAGAAACCATACAATGTAGATCTTAATTTATATTTGTCAGTCGAAATAGAATAATTATTCTTTCTTTATTTCCAAAAACGGGCGACCCAACAGCTCAGATCGCTTCCCTCTCAAATTCAGATTTTCTTCAGGGTTTTCCCATTTTCTCTCACACTTATTCTGTCAATGCTCCATCGCCTTCATCACCCAACAAAGCCATCTCAAGTGGCCGAAAAAATTAAGGACTGACGGTCACAATGTTTGAGGAATAATACATAGTAACGTTTTTTCTAAAACAATTATCATTCTGAATATGGAAATGATGATGGAATTGATGTAGTAATGAAATTATTAAACGAAAATAATATAAATATTATTCTAAGCAGCAAAAAAATACTGATAATTTTTCACTACTTTCAACGGCTTTCTAAGGTTTTATATTGCAAATGGAGGCAACTTAGCGCAAAAGTAGACAGAATGCACCAGTTTTCCCTCTAAGACTTATCTTTATGGTCTTGAAATTCTCCTTCAACTAAGGTTCGTCCTTCTCACTTTTGTTCTTGGGATGTTAAAACCTTAAGTGCATTTTACACATATTTCTGGTACTAACCATTTTCTTACTTTCCAGAAACAGAAATGCATTTTCCTTGTTCACAATCTCGAAGTTTCTACTTTTCAGACATACGAATACAAGTGATGACAACACAATGCTTTTCCAGTTATGAATGTTAGAAAAGGTGAGAAAATGTTGTGTCTTACATTGACAAAACAAATAAATTCACGAAGATGACTCCGATCCTTTGTTCTTGAACTACATATTTTTGGCAATGACACTTCGCATTCCTTCGATGTTAGCAGTACACGGCAAACAAACTGAAAATCAGTATTGAATACAGATTTGGACGATAACACGCCTGCTTCATCTTAAACACTTGCATCTAAAGAGCTACGAATGTTGAGTGAATTGGAATTTCTTCTTCATCTGTTCTCACATTATTTGATGCTATTTAGATACAATACGAAGTGGTGAAGTAGAGAAGATCGTGTAACAAAAATCAATGTAAAACAATGTGAGACTTCTTTGGGCGGGTAAACGCCCGCCTAACTATTCCGTGAATTAAATGGCTGAACTCCCCTTCAACAGATTCAGCCAGTCATGTAATAAACACAAGACATGATGACGACAGGACCATGAAATGGACATTTGTTGCAGAGAAACATACCGAATACCATTGTAAGTTCGCAAAAATGTGTTACTAATTTTATCTATTCTAAATTATATTGTCTCATATACTTGAAAATGTATTTTTCGAAATTCTATAACTGCGATTATACATATTGTCTTCTGATGTATAATTTGTAAAATAATTTTCTTGAAAATAGCACGGAATGGAGATCACTAAGAATAATTGTGAGGCAAAACACATCAAAGGATTGACTGAATGCAGTAGAACTTCTATTAGCCTCTTGTCAACGCTCTATTTAACGAACTATTTCTTTCAAAAATGTAAATGTCATTTATGTTCAGTTTTGGTCTTTGTATTTTAGAACACTCTTTCATCACTACTGCAGGTAAATCTATTTAAATAATTCAGCTCGATTAAAATTTCGTAATTGTTTAATGTCGCTGCAGTTCCGAGGACTTTCTTTTCCTCATCATCAGGCTAGAAAATAATTTCAAAATACAATGGGTAATTAGTGAAACAATGAAATTACTAATAAAAATACACTCACTATGGTTATATACATTAGTTATAACTACTTTACAACTCTTAGAAAAGAGTATTTTTACATAATCATACTTTATTGTTTAGTGGAAGTGAAAATAATTATACGATTCTGAAAAGACAATACATTTTTGGTGATTTTGAATGAACATAAATGTAAAACAAAAATCAAAGTATAGATTCATTATGTGGGATTACGAAGGTAAAAATATATAGTATGTTGAAATATAATATTTTAATTATCCTGAATGTATTTATTTCTATGGTAAAACATCTCTCCTGGGCTTCTTTTCATTTCGTGCTTATTATTCAGTTTAGGTTGGTTGATTGATTGGTAGGTTGGTTGTTAGTGATTCCGGACGCGTCAACAGCTTAGGTCAATAGTCCCGTACGTGTAGTGTATGTTTTTCCTCGGGAGGTGGCTGTGACCTTCCCCCACTGGATGGCGAGATCCGGCGCCGACCTACCGTCGGCTAGCGGGGCCCCAAGCAGCCGGACCACCGCCCCAACTGGGACAAGCCCTAAGCTCCCGACCTGTCTCCCGGCATGTGAGGTAGTGTACTGCATGATAGTGTGTAAGGGGAAAGGATAGGACAAGGATAGGTAGAAAAGATCGTGCGCGGTCCGTGGCCCGTTTTTTAGGGTACTGCTCCGGCATTCGCCTGGTGTTGATCGGAGAAACCACGGAAAACTACCGATCAGAGCAGCCGGCCGCTAGGATTCTCCTCCAGACAGCGACTGAATTCGATCCAACTGACAAGCTAGTGCCGAAAATCGGGACTCGAACCGAGGACCTTCCGGTCAGAGGGATTGCAGTGACATCAGTTAATGTCCTGAGCCATCTCTCCCAGTTTATTCAGCTTACATTTAATATTATTTTATTTGTGCTAGCAAAAAGTTCCTTTAAAAGTGAGTATTAAACGGCCTGTAGTATAATCAAGATTTTAACTTACCCATTTCTCTTTGAACATCATTCAAAGTCTATACATTACAACTCAAATGTTCTCGTCTGTGTCTAAGGGAAAGTCAGTATGATGTACAAAATTCTTTTGTAAAAAGGGAAATGACTCAAACAGCAAAACCCTGGAAATTATTGGCAACACATTGTGTACTACATTGTTGTATCCGTCCTCATTTTGACTACAGCCTCGGGTTTCTCAACGCAGTACGGGTGGCAGCGCCGCGACGCCGCGAGAGCGCGGAAACGCAGGCGTTGAGGTTTGCTCGAGCGGCGGCCGAGGCCTCTCCGTGCGGCAGACGCGCCCTTCAATTCCAGTGGGCTACCGTGCCCGCCACAGGCGCACATACAACTCTGCGGGCCATCTTCATAATGTATTCCTAATGTATTCCTCAAAATGACTCGGCAAAATATCTCGGACTTACTCTGGACAGAAGACTGACATGGAAAAAACACATAAAGAAGAAAAGAAAAGAATTAGACCTAAAACTTAGAAGGTTAAACTGGCTACTTGGAAGAAAATCATCGTTAAGCATCGCAAACAAAGTAATTGTGTATAAAGCAATATTAAAACCAGTATGGACATATGGAATTCAACTTTGGGGAACAGCTCAAAATTCTAATATTGAAATATTACAACGCTTCCAGTCTATAGCCTTAAGAAAATTTGTAAATGCCCCCTGGTACGTAACGAATGCAACATTACACAAAGACTTACAGATTCCAACTATAAAAGAAGAAATCAAGAATACCAGTGCAAAATACCTACAAAGACTACATAATCATCCGAATATTCTAGCCATCAACTTACTAAACAATAGTGACTCCTCCAGACGACTTCAACGCCATCATACTCTAGACCTTCCACATCGACTTTAAATTATTCATTTCAGAAATTATAATTAATAGTTAATTTGTATTAATAATGTATCATTGGTGGAGTACGGT
>BLKR01000865.1:210000-388772 GCA_011170035.1 Teleogryllus occipitalis | reverse complement strand
CCGCGATGCAAGAGGGTATTGCGGAGCAGGGAGGAGGGTTTGGCGAAGGGAAGGCAGGAGCGTGGTGTGGGCGGCGCGGGGAGGGGATGCGACCCAGCCAACGAGGCGGCACTGACAGAACCAGGGAGGTGCGAAGTGTGTATATTATGTTTCTTCCATTTTCCACTATAGGTACACTTTATATTCTTCCTTTACATTTACATTTTTTACATTTTTATTTGAACTGCAATTGGGTATGACCCGGTGGCAGTTAATTAACAATAATTACAATAATAATAACACTTAACATTAATAATAACAACAATATGAATAATAATAACAATATCAATAATAATAACAATATTAATAATAATAATAATAACAATAATAATAAAGGAGTACAATACAAGCCGAACATGCAATAATCATACTATCACTAATATTAACTATTATAACAAATATTTCAACTCGTATGATATATAATAATTATAATTATATTTCGGTGATGCTAAAATTTAATACCAGCTACATAAATATTGGCTAAATTTATTGTTTTTAATTCATTGATCGCGTTCACTACAATTAACTGCACGACACTGCACTGCACAACACTACACTACACTACACTGTTTTTGCTTTGAGTTACACTGACCAGCACTTCACCGCACTTCACAGCACTTCACAGCACTTCACCGCACTTCACAGCACTTACTCATTTAATGTCTATTACTATCATATTGTTCTAACTTATTTCTAAAACTTCGAACACTTAGAGGAAAAGCTTTGAAAATTGCCAGTCTAATAGATTGTTTTTAAAAATGCAAGTTGTACCTGTATACACATGTTGCTGCGAGTAACGGTTAGCTAATAAGACTTACATCCAAGTTCGCGTGTACAAATCCGATTCAACTCCTGGATTTTTATGGGCGAAAAGATCCTTCGTACTACATATACTTTCCTGCAGATTTGATTGGTTATTCGTTAGTGATTCCGGACGCATCAACTATTTAGTTGTAGTAAGTGTAGTGCGTGTTCTTCTCTCTCGGGAGATGGCGGTGATCTTTCCCCGCCGGATGGCGAGATCTGGCGCCGACCTACCGTCGGCTAGTGGGGTTTCCCGCTAACCAGGACTCTCCCACCAACGGGGCACCGCCCCAGCACAGGACGAGCTCGAAAGTGCCTGTCATAGTGTAGTGCATGTGCTGGTCTGCCGCAGACCAGCCCTGAAAGACCACGAACAGATGGTCGAAACGTCAGCAACACAGCCTTCGACGCGGCGTCACCCGGACAGCCAGATCCATGACTCCGGCCGCGGAAGCCTACGACTAGCAGACCGGCCCTGAGGAAGACCACGAACAGATGGTCGAAACGTCGGCAACACAGCCTTCGACGCGGCGTCACCCGGACAGCCAAGATCTTCCACATGACTCCAGCCGCGGAAGCCTACAACAAGCAGACCGGCCCTGAGGAAGACCACGAACAGATGGTCGAAACGTCGGCAACACAGCCTTCGACGCGGCGTCACCCGGACAGCCAAGATCATCCACATGACTCCGGCCGCGGAAGCCTACGACAAGCAGACCGGCCCTGAGGAAGACCACGAACAGATGGTCGAAACGTCGGCAACACAGCCTTCGACGCGGCGTCACCCGGACAGCCAAGATCTTCCACATGACTCCAGCCGCGGAAGCCTACAACAAGCAGACCGGCCCTGAGGAAGACCACGAACAGATGGTCGAAACGTCGCCAACACAGCCTTCGACGCGGCGTCACCCGGACGGCCAAGATCATCCACATGACTCCGGCCGCGGAAGCCTACGACTAGCAGACCGGCCATGAGGAAGACCACGAACAGATGGTCGAAACGTCGCCAACACAGCCTTCAACGCGGCGTCACCCGGACGGCCAAGATCATTCACACGACTCCGGCCGCGGAAGCCTACGACAAGCAGACCGGTCCTGAGGAAGACCACGAAAAGAGGGTCGAAACGTCGGCAACACAGCCTTCGACGCGGCGTCACCCGGACGGCCAAGATCATCCACATGACTCCGGCCGCGGAAGCCTACGACTTCACTTAGGGGCAAGTACCTGGAGGAGTAATTCCTACCAAGACAACGTGTAGGTCAACGGCAGACCTCATCACCCAGCAGGGAAGGTATCACCATCTTCTCCCGGGATCAAACATCCACTCCACCAACGGAGCTCACGAGCCTAGCAGTTGCGGTGGGCGGCAGCGCCAGCCGAGACCCACCTTGACGAAGTCGCGGATGGGGACGTTGAGGTCCGTGATGTCCTGCAGGCCGAAGCGGCGCGGCGTGAGGAAGCGCAGCCAGGGCGTGAGCGACACGGCGCTGCCCGAAGGGTCCGTCGTGCGGAAGAACTTGGTGACGCAGCGGTGGATGCGGTGCCACGGCGCGTGCTGGCCGCGCGGCAGGCGCGCGTGCCCGAACATGGCCCACATGGCGTTCATGGCGTACGGCGGGAACACGTGCGAGATGAGCACCTCGTCCCCGCGCTTCACCTCCTGCGACAACGCCGAGAAAAGGGTTTTGTGAATGAAATAGGAACTAGTGATGCTTTACGGCAAATATTTGGTCATTCTGACTAGTTTTGTTTGCATCCAACTGAAATGAATCAATGCGATGTACTTCAGAAGGTGTCTGTTGACGTAGATGTCCTCTTTTATTTCTTCTGATAACGTCAACAACACCAAATCAGAATTCCCACAATGCGGTGTACTTCATTTAACTACTCTTTTTTTTATATAATTCGCTTAAAATTTCTTATAAAGAAAATAAATAAGAACTGCAATTGCTGTTGTCAACTGTGCTTTTGAAACCTGGAACATGTGAAGCGTTCTAATATGGAGCGAACTATTTGTTGACTTGTAGAAGATTTGATATCTCCACGTCTATCCACTCCCCTCGTCCGCCCACTCGCCCAGAGAGTCTTGTGCTCAATCGGTCTACCCATTTCCATGTGCCTTATGCTCATCTCGTCCGCTCACTGCTTCAGAGAGGGATTTGTGCACTTCGTCCGCTCAGTCATCCAGACAGCGTTGTGCTCACCCCGTCTGGTCACTCGCCCAGAGAGCGTTGGGCTCACCTCGTTCTCTCACTTGCCCACACAGGCTTGAGCTCGCCTGGGGTCCACCTAGTCGCCCTCAGAACGCTGTGCCTACCTGGTCCGCCCAGTCACACAGACAACGTTGTGCTCACCTCATCCGCCCACTCGTCCAGAGACCCTTGTGCTCACCTCGCGTCCACTCACACACCCGGAGACCGCTGTGCTCTCCGTGTCTACCCACTCGCCTATAGAGCCCTGTGCCCACCTGGTCCTCCCACTCGCCTTTAGAGCCCTGTGCCCACCTGGTCCTCCCAGTCGCCTATAGAGCCCTGCGCTCACCTAGTCCTCCCACTCGTCTATAGAGCCCTGTACCCACCTGGCCCTCCCACTCGCCTACAGAGCCCTGTGCTCACCTGGTCCTCCCATTCGCCTATAGAGTCCTGTGCTCACCTGGTCCCACCACTCGCCTATAGAGCCCTGTGCTCACCTGGTCCCCCACTCGCCTATAGAGCCCTGCGCTCACCTGGTCCTCCCACTCGCCTATAGAGCCCTGTGCCCACCTGGCCCTCCCACTCGCCTACAGAGCTCTGTGCTCACCTGGTCCTCCCATTCGCCTATAGTGTCCTGTCTCACCTGGTCCCCCCACTCGCCTATAGAGCCCTGTGCTCACCTGGTCCTCCCACTCGCCTATAGAGCCCTGTGCTCACCTGGTCCTCCCACTCACCTATAGAGCCCTGCACTCACCTGATCCTCCCACTCGCCTATAGAGCCCTGTGCTCACCTGGTCCTCCCTCTCCCCTATAGAGCCCTGTGCCAACTTGGCCCCCCACTCGCCTATAGAGCCCTGTGCTCACCTGGTCCTCCCACTCGCCTATAGAGCCCTGTGCTCACCTGGTCCCCCCACTCGCCTATAGAGCCCTGTGCTCACCTGGTCCCCCCACTCACCTATAGAGCCCTGTGCTCACCTGGTCCTCCCTCTCCCCTATAGAGCCCTGTGGCAACTTGGCCCCCCACTCGCCTATAGAGCCCTGTGCTCACCTGGTCCTCCCACTCGCCTATAGAGCCCTGTGCCCACCTGGTCCTCCCATTCGCCTATAGAGTCCTGTGCTCACCTGGTCTCCCCACTCGCCTATAGAGCCCTGTGCTCACCTGGTCCTCCCACTCGCCTATAGAGCCCTGTGCCCACCTGGCCCTCCCACTCGCCTACAGAGCCCTGCGCCCACCTGGTCCTCCCTCTCCCCTATAGATCCCTGCGCTCACCTGGTCCTCCCACTCGCCGCGCAGCAGGGCAGTGGCGTCCGCCAGCTCCTGCTGCATGATCTCCTCTGTGGCCGGGAAGCGGCGGCCCCAGCCGAAGTCGCGGATGTGGCGCAGCAGGAAGCGGCGCAGCTCCGACCACTGCGCCCCGTCGCTGAAGATCACCCCTGCGCACCACCACCCCATGCCACCACTGTACACTCCCACTTCAACTCAGTGGGACTGCAAGGCCACCGCATGGACGGAGATGGGGACACTGCCATCCTATCGGGAGCGTCACTATGACTTTAAAGTTTGGTATTGGAGCCCGTGATTGGATGACAACGTTCCCCTTTACTTTCGGCGCGTGACCTTGAAGAGACTCTGCGTTTAAATCGGAGTTTACCCGAGATTTTACACTCAGCATTGCTTTGCCGCAAAATAATCCGAACATTTGTGAATAAATAGATTGCTCGTTGAACATTATGTGCTATAATTTCGAATATGCAATGTTTTATAACAGACTGAATAAAAGAACTAAATAGAAGCAATACATTACAAATATAAGACAAGACATTTTACGTCAATTGAAGCGTGCCTTTGTCTGGCTCTATTTTCACGGTGCAGGAGAAAATGGACTCACCTCAAGAATTCTCATTACGGAGAACTGCTTTAATCCGAAAGTAGCTGCTTATTTTACATCCAAAGATAAAGCGTTTGGCATCTTTATGAAATGTTTAATAATAAAAATACTATTTTAAAACATTTTTTCTTAGCTCGAGTCACTTTTTTAGTGCGCCAGCGATGTCCGGATTGACCATCAACGAACATCGGAAAATCATCCTAACAAGACAGTTCTCCCTCGTTATTTCTTTTGGAGATCTTTCTTTTAGCTCTGATCGAAAAGGTATTGACTGTCTGCGGCGAGACGAGCTAAAAAACAAAAACTTAACCGAGGATTACTCCAGAAATATAACCTACACTCTCAATGCGGAAGAAGGGCTAAGAGACATGTTGCGAAAAAGACTCAACAAATTTTTAAAACAAGCACAAGTAAAAGAAGTAGAAGGAGAAGCAGCAGCACTCACCGTGTCTTTGCCCCAAGGAGCGCTCCCGGGCGACGATGACGTCAGCACGACCGATGAGGTCGGACCGGGACTGCATCTCCTTGATGTCCTCATAGTCGCGGAGCATGACGCAGGGGAAGTCGCCCAGGTAGAAGCCCAGCACCTTGGTCTTGTACCGCTCCGCCAGGGTCAAGAGAGACTTGTGCATAAAGCGGTAGTTCTCCCACAGTATCAGCCAGTAGCTGCCCCATATCGGTAGCCGTGGGGGACCTGGCAACACGAAAGTGGAGGAAATCTTGGATATTAAATAGCAACACTATCATAATAATATTATTTATTTGGCAAAATTGAATGATTGCCTGATGGTAACCATAAGCCTAAAGATTTGCCATACATCTACGTTTACGATACAAAAACAATTAAAAATATACCACAAGAAGAGAACCTACAACAATTTCTACTACTACATTAAAATATGAAGAAATAAAACATGTCATCTCTGTCAACTTAATGTCTTTATTTGGAGTCGGCTTTCGACGTCTTCAGTTTTGCCACACGCAGCGAAACTTGGGATGAAAGTCGGGAGACTGTGAGGGATGCCTTTTGGAGCAGCAGTTCCAATAAAGCTGAGAGGGAGAAGGAGAGAGAGAGAGAGGGGGGAGAGACGGAGAGTGAAAGGGGGACGGAAGGAGAACGAGGGAGATGAAAGGCAGAACGCCTGCCGGGTTCTGCTAGTATGGTTGCCTTTAGTGACCCATATGTCACCAATCATTATCATTAATGATAATTAATAAAAAGTTGCACATACATACAGTTCTTGCTGACCATTTGTTCTTTACATAGTTTTCAAAAACTATATTCCATGTAGTTTGTTGTCATGGTTCTCTTGTTTTAGGAATTGTAAAATACGTACTATATTATGTATTTCGGTAACTTGAAGGAACATTTACCACTTACAATGATTAACTGCAATTGACCTTAGATATCACTGAAAATGCAAGTCAGTTATCTCATTTTTTCTTGCGTTCACGAGATCTGTGAGTTTATCGCCGTTGGGTGAACACTTAAAATCAATGACGCATAAGAGGTGCATATGTCATATGATACGACGACTTGACATTAGACTATAAAAAGGATTTACTTCACAGTTGCTACGTTCTAGACGATCTGATTTAATTTGATTTATTTTCTTAAAAAAACAATAGAAAAAACTTTACGTTACATATGGAGAAAAAGTATAATAAGCGCACATTGTCTTGAGCTTCAAAATCCTTACTCCAGCCTTTTATACTAGACGTAGACGATTGATGAACAAAAGAATCAACAAAGAATGATTAGTAACATTTGAAATGTTCGCTCCCGAGTAATATCAAACTTAACTGCATCGGAAAACTACTTGATTTTTATTATAGCTAAGAAAATAGCAACCCACACCTAGGCAGTAATCCTACAACTAGCAGAAGGCGAGATCAACAAAACGAGGTTTTTTCAATTCCCCCCCCCCCACCACCACCACCACCACCACTATTCCTGGCGAGGCAGGAATTTATTTTCTTTTTGGGGCAATGCAATCTGCGCGCGCGCTTCAGCCCTACTTGGCTTTCGAAGCAAAAGTGCGGGGGAGGGATAATATACAATCTAACTTAAGTTAATCTTACAACTAACATGAAGCTAGCGTGCCTTAACTATCCTATTAACACAATGGCGGTTTGACCGTTTCCTTAGATTTAGAAAGATGTTTTACTCTCCAATTCTCACACTGATTCGCACCATTTATACTGTTCTCGCATTACATCCATTCACTCATTCTTATTACACAAATATTTTCACAACTATTTACACGTGCACTTTCCCGCCTCGCTCATGTTTTTTTTCGGGATTTGGCTGTGATCTTCCCCCGCTGGATGGCGAGATTCGGCGCCGACCTACCGTCGGCTAGTGGGGTTTCCTCCTAACGAAGACTCTCCCACCAGCGGGGCACTGCCCCAGCCGGGACAAGCTCTAAGCTCCCGACCGGTCTCCCGGAATATGTGATAGTGTAGTGCATGTTAGTGTAAGTGTGTGTGTGTAAGGGGAGAGGGTTGGACAACGAAGAGGAAGGACAGATCGCGCGCGGTCTGTCAGATCTGTCTGACAGATCGCCCGTGATGGAGCAAGACGTTGAAACCAGCTCCGGCATTCGCCTGGTGTTGATCGGAGAAACCACGGGAAATTACCGATCAGAGCAGCTGGCCGCTAGAATGCTCCTAATCCGGTGAATGTGGTTAGCGAGCGCGGCACCACTGAAAAGAGGCGCGCCTCCTTGGCTGTTGCGCGCAATGCCCGCGGCACGGCGAGAGCCAGGTGACGTATCAGCGGTCAGACTGGGGAGAGAGAGATGACGTGCCTCTACCCCTACGAGGAGGGCGGACACAAAGACGGCGGGAGACCGAACATTCTTTCTTCTGGTTCAGATCGCCGTTCGAGCAGCAACTTAGACCTACAAATTCAGCGAGAGATTAAGTAGGAGATTTTGGACATCAGAGAGACATATAGATAGTCACGAAGTTATTAGAATTTTTGCCGGAGGAGAATTTGTCGTCTGTCAAGGACGGGAGCAAGTGATATGAATTAAATAGTTAAAAATGATTCAGTGGCCAGCAAAGAAGAGACGGTAATTTGCATGGTGACGCAGTTACTTTCGATTAAAGACGCTGAGAAGACTGTGATATCTAGTGCGACGCGTACGCCCGAAGTAAGCAAATATGCAATTATTCAGTCAGTTGCGACGTGCAAGGGACATTCACACGCGTGCGTAAACGAGGCGATGGGGCAAGAAAGAAGCAGACGAGGACGTGAGGTGCCGTGAGAGGAAGAGGGAAGAAGACGGGAGCGGCGAAGGCGCCTAGGAATTGCCAGACGAGAACGAGAGGTGAAACGGCACGCGCCGCAGCCGAGAGCAGCTGGCAGCAGCAAGGCCCTTCGAACGCCGGCGCACGACCGCCGGCGTGCGCTGCCTGTACTTCAAGGTCGATTTCGAGGGGCGCAGCGGGCGGGAGCGGCGAAGGTAACGGCGAACAGCACAAAAGCACTGAAATATAGGTCAACGCAGTTATTCACAGTGACGATAAATTATTTGAGAGTATTATGTAAATGTTTTAAGTTGATATTACATTTGTTTTGAGACTGAATGTCGCAAATCTGAACCCGGCATTACTGGACAGGTTAAACAGAAATTGGAGTAAATTTCAGGTGTTAACTAATCGATGGGAATTCCTAGGTTAAATATGCGAAAGAAATGAATGAAGGTTTCATGCATTAAAAGAGAAAGGTACCATTGATTCTTGTTGTTCTGTGTGTTTTTATGTGTGTTCACTGTAACTATTTAAAAGGGTTTCAGAATATTAAACCCAGTTTAATTGATTTATGTGTACTTGTTTGGATTTCCTCTCGACACCCAAAAAGTTCCCACTGCCCTGAGGAATCACAAAGCTCGCAAGACCATGATATCTGCAAATTCCCGACAGGCGCCTAGGAATTGCTGGGCTGGGATGTTCGTCAGAGTATCAAACAACGAAAAGTGGTGCTAGTCGCTTCCGACGAACACTGTATTTTCGAAAATTGCAGAGTTAACATTCTAGAACTATTTTTTATAAACACATTCCAATATTATATATTAAAGATTAACCTTTTTGTCTCAAAGAAGACCGTACAGTTTTCACATAATTGTTGCTTGACGTTAATGAAAATTATAAAAAAATTCTCGAAAACCGCTACACATTTTTTCCACGAATAGAACAAAACATGACGCTTCAAATAATGACACAGGTCGCATTTTACTAGGTCTCTGAATTTTCTAAAATTTCAAAAGTTATAAATATAATACGAAAAATTATGTGCTGTTGTAGCAAAACTAGTATCTATCAAAACAATGGAAACGCCTTTAGAGGGTGATTTCAACTCATCAGTGAAATCACCTCTTTTACGCGTTCACCTTCGGAAGGTATTTTCACCCTTCAATACATTTTTCTGCAGGGATTTATTCTTGATCCCTTTACTAGAAATCGCACTTTCAGACAAATCACCGTAAGGTACCTACGAATGTTTCGAGGAGACCATCCTCTTCTTCAGGAGCATGAAGTGTTTCATAGTTATTACTACAATAGGGTCTGAGCACCAATAAAATCCATCCTCAGCATATCCATAAAAATGTCTTTAATTTATCAGCTGTTAAAATAAAAGCCTTTGCAAGCTAATAAGTTCTTTTGGTAGTGTAATGAAAGTAAGCGAATTTTACAGATTTAGGAGTCATCCATTTCAATGTTATCTCACAAACATCGAAAATTGCCAATTATCAATATGATTTCTACCCCCCTCCCCCCCTCTCTCTCTCTCTTTTGGTATGCACCAGAACTGTGAACTCACACACCGTGTAACCGATCTTCACGAAAGTTGGCACGTTCTACATGTCCACTTGTTGGCACTGTAGCACAAGATGGTGCTTCAGTTAAAAACCATCTGGGAACGAAGCTTCATTCAGGAGGCCACGAGAACAGGGCAGTAGCGGAGAGAAAGAGTGAGAGAGAGAAAGAAGAAGAAAGAGATGGAAAAGGAGAGAAGGAAAAGAGAGGCGAAAAAAGAAAGGAGGAAAGAGTAGAGGAAAACAGAGAGGGGGAAAGGGAGGGAAAAGACAGTGAGGAAGGGGGAGGGAAAATAGGAAAATAGAGTGAGAGGGGAAACAGAGAGGAAGGAGTAAGCGGGGAAAAGAGAGAGAAAGGAAAAAGGGAGAGAGAGAGGGAAAGATATACAGAGGGAGAAATAGGGAGAAAAGAGAGAGTAGAGGGAAAAGAAAGGGAAAGAGGGACTGGTATGAAGAGAGATGAAGAGAGAAAAAGAGAGGGGAAAATAGAGGCAAAAGGGGAGAGGGAACAGAGATGCAAAAAGGGAGAAGGAAAAGAGAGATGAAAAAAGACAGGAAATAGCGTGATAGAAAAAAGAGAAGAAAAAGATAGTATGGGGAAAAGAGAGGGGAATTGAGAGAGGGGAAAAGAAAGAATGAAAAGGAGACGAAAAAGACGGAGAGAGGGAAAAGAGGGAGAGCGGGAAAAGAGAGAAAAGGAAAAAGAGCGAGGAAAAAGAAAGAAGGAAAAGATAGGTGATAAATTGAGATAAAAGAGAGAGGGGGAAAAGAGAATAGGGAGCGAGAATGAGGAAATGAGAGGGTAAGGGAAGGAGAGAGAGGTAAAAGAGAGGGGAAATATTGGGAAAAAGGAGATGCATGACGTCTGCTGGGTTCTGTTTATACACGTATTTACATATTACATATGGATATTGATGTGTGTGTGTATATATATATATATATATATATATATATATATATATATATATATATATATATATATATATAGTGATGACAGTCTCCCGACTTTCATCACCTGTCTCGCTGCGTGTGGCAAAACATGATGTTGAAAGTCGGCTCTAAATAATTATATTAAGTTAACGGAGATGGCATGTTTTATTTCTTCATATTTTGATGTAGTAGTAGAAATTGTTGTAGTTTCTTTTATAGTGTTATATTTTAAATTGTTTTTGTATCGGAAACGTAGATGTATGCTCTCTTTTGCAACGGGTCGTTTCACTCTGAGCCTCGAGTACTGTTATCTGGCACGAGTCTCGAGATATGTCATGCCATTTGAAATTATTATTCATTAATAATCACAGCATGCAGTTTTAACATTTGTTTATTTCATTTGCGTCAGAAAGTGTTAAAGTATGTGTCCTTGGAGGGACGATATAAAAACTATATTTACACCATGGAAGCAAAACACGTGACCATATCAATATAGGCTCTGCAAATCGCCAGCGAACTGTGTGGAAAATACTCGATAGCGATAGGAAGCCATTAATGAAACGCATAATAGAGCCCGAAAAATTCCAGTTAGCTTGCTCCACATTGTTCTTTCCTCTGCCTAATTAAAATGGCTGGTTTTATTTAGAACTGTTATCCCCAGAAAGAAAGTGATACAATCAGAGAGAAATAAAGCATCGCCAAAAATCAGTTACAAACAGATTCCACAGTTCCTTGGCAAACAATGGATTACGGAATTATTAGGGTATAGATGTAAAGAAAAGGAACTCTGGGTGCCCCAGCGCCCGGGTACAAATTAAACATTATCTTACAATTGATTTGTCATTTATTTACGAATCTGTAAAATTTACCAAAACTGCCTTACTTAACGGTGGGAACACATTATCATGCAATACTGATATTTATAGTTACAACACACGAAGTAGAAACCATGTTCATCAAGTGTCAGTATTAACAGCTCACTACAAGAAATCCACATACAATACTTGTACGTTACTTTACAACGCATTGCCAGATGATATTAAACAAATAAAATCGGTACACAAATTTAAGTTAAAAGTAAAATTGTTTCTCCTGCATAACTATTTCTATACAATTAGAGACTATACTGATAATCAAAAAGAACTAGTGGTGCTACAGAATGACACAGATTTTCTCGTATTAGTTTTCTACTTTCTTTAGTCTGGTACTATTCAGACTTGCCGCATGCCCTTGCTAACTGCCATCTATCGTCGTCGAAGTAAACTATTTTTTTAACTTTCCTCAATTTTTCAGTTTTCTAATACTAAAACCGAAGTATTACTTTAAGAATATTAAAAATTACTGAAACCTCTTCATAAATGGCAATTTTCATTGAAAAATTTGGTGTCGTCTATAAGAAAATAGCGTTTAAGCGTTACTATAAATGCGAAATTTGAAGTTATTTTCCATAGAAAATTTTTGAGTTTTCCATTTTTTGAGTTTTCGTAAAACTTCAATTGCACTTCAACTCACAAATGCAATAGTGTTCACAAATCGCCGGAAATGTGCATATTAACCACGTGTGATATGTTTTTAAAAAATTACATTGGTATAATTTTTGAAGAATCAATAGAGTACAGCAAAATGAACATTACGTCGTATTAAACAATCCAATTATCACTACGTTTGAAGAAGTTTGAAGAAAAAAATTTAGAACCATTTTTGAGAAAATGGCGTTTGAGCGTTTCCGAAAATGCGGAATTGTGAGATCATTTCCAAAGAGAAAACTATTGAGTTTTTAAAAAAAATTATACATCATTATTTAAAGTACATGTACTCATAAATACAGTAATGTGAATAATTTGTCACTAATGTAAATATAACTACGTGAGAGACAAGTCAAAAAATTGCATTTTTGTATTTTTTAAATCAGAAGAATAGAGCAATATGGCGTTTATGCCATATTATAGAGTGCATTTAGCAATATCCCTACCAAAGATTAAACAAAAACTTTAGAGTCGTATTTGAGAAAATCTTGCTTTTGTTATTTTTCGAAATCCAAATTTGGCACATAATATTGGGCGAAAAATACTAAAAGTTTCAAAAAATGTACATGAACTTAATGAAATAACTAAATATGGGCAACAATTTTATTTTAAAGCAAAATCTGCATTTTAATTTTTTACTTGTAGGAAAAAGCCGAAAAAATTCAAACTTTTTCAAATTTTGAAAATTTACAGTTAGTAGGGAAAAACTGACTTACGCCACCTACATAAATGTATTTTACTCTATTCTCACAAGAAATTTGAAGAACAAATTTGGAGTCTTTTTGGAGCTTGTGCTATGCGCACGTTTTGTTGAGCTCTTTATTTTGCTTGAAGTGGTAGGAGTAGAACTGAGGGTGAGTTACTATTTTGTTGGCAATGCAGAAAAATCAAATCTGCAGTTCGTTTACCGTTGCCAATAAGTTTTCTATAACTCGGGAACGAAAATGTCTAGTTTTTCAAATGTTTATCTTGCGCTTGTTTAAAATGTTGTTATTATTATTATTATTATTATTATTATTATTATTATATAATATTATTATATAATAATATTATTATATAATAATATTATTATATAATAATTATTATTATTAATTTTGTTTACAAAAACTTTTATCAATCGTACAACTATTTATAGTTTAAATGTTTGGAAGGAATTCTGCAACTCAAGAAAGCGTGCGCAGATGAGCTTCTCCCCAATACGTTATAGTTTTTAGTTTTTTTGACTAAATAAAAACTAAACAGTTATGTTCTACATGGATTTCGAAACCACAGCCTTAAGTGCCCACCCACTTGGATTCATCTGTCACAAGAGCCTGACTAATGAGGCCGAATCACGTGACCGTATTTGTAAACGTGTTACGGGTGTAATAATTTTATAAAAATAATATAAATAAAATGGACCTTTTTATGTATATGCTGCCTTTAATTTGGTTTATCGTAAGGACTCTATGTCGGTCCGAGATTGATGATCGATAGTCCTTGAGGCATTTCCAAAGGTACTGAGTCAGTGACATCATACGCACATACGTACATTTCTGAATAACTTTAACACAATTCGCTTCCACAGAAACTATGCAAAATTATTCTAACATTAAAATTTATCAGCATCGCTCTAGTAATTTTCTCAAAATTAACTAAATCTACAAAAATTATGTAGAAAATACTATTTATAGAAAGTATCGATTAACGCAAAGGTTTATTCTACATTAACGTAAAATGTCTACTGAGCAATTGATGTTTTATCAAAAAACATGTACATTGTTTTCACGTTTTCGGTATCTTAATAGAAGAATTGACATATGACATTTAAAATATTACAGAAAAGTAAATCCTGTTTAATATCACATTTTCATTGAAAAATTTGCAGTCGGTTTTGAAAACATTTCCTTTCAGCATTTGTGAAAACACATTTTCACATAAACCTTTTGAGGTTTCGAGAAACTTCACAAGAAATTATTCGAAGCACTCATCCTCACAAATGCATTAATGTACCTTGCCCGTAATGTAAAGATATTTCAAAAATATTTGTGTTATCTTTTAAATACCAAAATGTTACATCAAAGCGTTGTTGATGTTACTTAGCTCTACAGTATAAAAAAGTTTAAAGAAATAAATTGAAACAGTTTTTAAGAATTCTTTAAAAGATACATTTCATTAAATTTCGAAAATGCGAAAATTATTCGATTCGGGCCAGATCGCTCGGGGAATATTCTTTTTGGAAAAAAATCTTACGAATTGTTGGGCGCTAGTGTTGTTCCCGGCCGGACAGCTACTCGTACTACCCATTATCCTTCGTTGTAATCCGCACCTTCATGGGTTTTGAATATCAAACATATCAAAGTGAAACTCACGCACGTATTCCCCCATAATTCTGTATAGTAAACAGAAAGGTCGATGGTCGATAGTCCTTGAGGCATTTACTGAGTCAGTGACAACATACGCACATACGTTATCATAAGTACTACAGGTGTATGATAACGTACGTTAAAACGGTGTGTGCGATTATCTCCCGAGGATTATGTCAAATTATAACGTCAACAGCACCACGATATTTTAGTTGACACATTTGTTTTCGATTTTACTCCAATCTGAAGGATTTCCTTCCAGACCATAAGACGAGCGGTAAAAGAAAATACATGGCGTCGTGGATTTCATATGCAAAAATGAGACGTTGAAAGCTCACTAGCACACACTATTGATTTCACGCGTGAAGGTGTTAAAATTAAGTTACGTGAAAAGCAGTTCTTAAAAGTAAATTCACAGAAATTACAATTGTGCGCTTGAAAACGAGTATTGAATCTCATCATCTTATTTATTCGAAAGCGTACGTGTTCTGCTAAGAAAAACCTTAACGTACGGAGGTAATTTCGAGAATAATGTAGTGAGAAATCTGTGTATTGCTCGCGCAAGTTTTCTTGATACACGAGCTCCCTAGTCATCACCCAGCTCTGAATATCACGGCCCGGTCAGATAGTTAGGTTCGATACGGAACAGTACGTACCATTTTACAATGCTGGCAACAACCGCCTCATACTTTCAAAACAATTGTAGCATTACTCGTGGCAAGCTTTGCCGTATTTAAGTTCATGCCCACAGTTGGTACGCCCTTTTAAGCCGTGACGTAGCCAAAGCCCTCCTCTCCCCGCACCCCCCGCTGTGGAATATCAAGAAAACTTGCGCGTGTAGTAGCTGAACTTAATGACTTCTTTTATACCATGACTACCAACAATTGAGAATTAAATATTGTTAATATACTGATATTGAGTTAATCTCGTGATTCGCAGAACGTGTGTAACCATTTCATGAATATCACACGTTTTTGCAGAAAGTACATGGAAATTAAAACTAATGTTTAAAAATAACTACGTGCATTCACCACGCTCATGAATATTAATGAAAATCGAAAGCACGTTAACATTTGTTTATGGAGAAGTGTTTCATTGGCTAACGTCTCGTAAACTGCGCTCGAAAGTCCTTCGTAGACTCGGTTCTGCAAGAGCAACCTTGATGAACACCCGGAAGAACGAAGCCATAGGAAGAAACTTGAAGGTTTTCTCGTTCACAATATCCAAGACCACTTGGTAACAGACAGCTCAGAACTTCCTATCGCGATCGGTTCCGAAGTCATTGACTTTACCGCAATGATATGATCAATTGCTTTTTACTGTTCCCATGAATGATGGTTGTGTTTCAAATCATACTTGTAAAACTTTTGTTTTCCGTAGTTCCAAATTTACTTCGGAACTGGTGATTGTTACACTTCCTACCAGTGATCATTTGTTGAAAATACATAATTTATTTTTTCATTACCGAATTTACAGATTAAAATAATGTACTTAATACTCGCAATTAGAACTTTGAAAATCCAAATAGTACTAAAAATGAATCCAGTTTCCAATTTCAAAAACAAATATTTTTAACTTTGAGGGTAAGTACTCGAAAAAGCACTTGTTGAGGCTGCAAAATACCTTGAATTTTTTGGGAGAGTCTCTGAAGACGTTTCGTATTGAAAACAAGACTCCTGCCGCCTTTTACTCCTTTGACATAAGGGCAAATTTTGAAGGCCAATTATTTAAGAACTGTTTACCTTAGCGTAAGAATTATTGAGTATTAAAGAAGTAGTCAGTAACAACTTGTCTGGACGAAAAGAAAATCGTTTTCTCTCGTAATTCGGTTGTGATAGATGTTATGCAGAGGTTGCCCGCCAAAACGCTGTTCACGGAGTGTGCTGTTCTAGACTTACTACCAACGTCAAACTCTTAACTTTCAATTCCCTAGCTCTTTACACGAGCGCGGCGCGTTGACACGAAACCGCTCGGCTTCTAGATCTTCAAACAATGCGATCGCGTCGCGTCTCAAGTAGAAGAAGGCAAGGATCTCCCGAAATTGCGACAATATGCAATATTATCTCTCTGGTCGTTGTTGGTGACCGTCCCGTGGAGCGCTCTGACGCCCCTCTTGGAAAGCAATTCAAAATTTCAAAGCAGTTCAGTCGTTCCAAAGAGTTTCATACGAAAAATGTATTGCACCCACAGTTTTTAGAGAAAAAAGTCAAAGGCGCGACGTTTGAAATGTATACCCTTTGCTTTTAATTAGCGCCAAAGGATCGCTATAAATGATTGAATTCCAAGTACGGCGACAAATTTGGAGTAATTTTGGCCACCTATGTGCCAACATGACTCAAATTGTACAAATGTCTTAAAAGATAGATTTCTTATAATGTCTAAAAGTAGTTTTTTCAGCGCGCCAAAGAATCTAAAAGAAACTTTTTTGAATGAAATTAAAAATTATTCAATTTTGAGATTTTTTCGAAAAGTTCTGACATCAGGTCAGGTCATCACAGACCGAGCCGTCAATGCCGATGATACAAGGCTACGAAAGTATAAGCCCTCACCACACATTGCATCAGTGGCGTAGTTAGAGGGGGGCTGGGGGGCACGATCCGCCCCGAGGTCAAAATTTTAGCGGTGACACCAATTAGAAAATTGTATAGTTGCAAGTATATAATTATTTATTTTCAAAAATATTTCAATTATTCTGAAATACATAGTTTTTAAAATATTATAAATAAATGTCACGAGCAAATATAATTTTAGTTTTATTAAATAATGTATAAACCATTCAGTAATAAATATTTTTATATTTAATTTAAGTGGGTGGGTGATAATATTAGTTGTGCCACGGGTGACACCAACTGAAGCTACGCCACTGCATTGCATAATCACTTGAGTATGTCATCCGCAAAACCAGTTACAAGAACGCACAAAACAAAAAAAAAATTGTAAATCGTTCATCTTGTTTTGAGCAATGCCAGATTACACTTCCAGCTAATGACCTTATAGCTTCTGGTGCAGAACGTTAAGTAGGCGCCAAAGTGCAGTTTTAAAATTCGAGGTTCACGCAAACAACCAATGGTATTATGTAAAGTTTGAAAATTGTTGAAAGTTAAATAAAAAATGATGTAGTACTTTATTAGAATTATGTGTTTTTCAGAGTTAACCACTAAGAGTGTTTACTAATTAATGTTAATCTTTCAATTATTTGGGGCTAAACTTTTGTAGGACTTTGTCGTTTTCCTTTTCATTAACTAGTAGTTCAATTCATAAAACAATTTAAATGTGAAATATTATTAATTAAATAATTTAACTAAAAACCAATTTCTCAAGAAACGGTACCTATAAATCAATACTCAATCACTATCTGCTTAAACCCCTTGTAATATTACAGCTAATATTGGCCATCAACAATAAAATGACATCAATTCAGTTGTGTCATTTCAGCGAAGTGAAAGTGTTCTCTGTATCCATTAATCAAGCAACAATTGGAATTAACAGAGAAAATGCAGTTATTTGTGAAAATATCCAAAACAGAAATTTTAAGAAAGAAGCCATATATTTGTATGTTGTGATAAAATTCAATATTGTTTACCAATAGTAAAACTATTGCAAAGTTTCAATTCGTAATTGCGATTCATTTGAATTATAGCATTACGAAATTAATATAATAAAAATTAAAATATTAAAAACGAATACAAAATAAGGAGAAGTTCCAAAAGAGATGTCTTTCCAGGTTCGGAACACTCCAACTGATACTGACAAAAACAACGAACAGAAATGAAACTCTTCGTACCAGCGTTTGAAAAGGTTTAATGTTGATAAGCAGATGGATTTGTGATTAAAGAATCTGTTTTTATCTTAATGGTTATGGAATACGCTGAGTAAGAGCTGAAAACACGAAAATTTGGAAAATTAACTTCTCTCTTTCAAGCATTTACCCTTCACACACACGCACGCACACGCACACGCGCACACGCGCACGCGCGCACGCGCACACACACACACACACACACACACACACACACACACACACACACACACACACACACAAACAGCCCAAAGAACGACAAGACTGATAAGAAAGAAGAGAAGACAGTGCAGAAGTGAACAGCCCTTAACGAGCAGTTAACGAAAACTTGGAAAGGTTTAATATTATTAGAAGATACACATTTCAAAAGGGAAAGTTCCATATCAAGTGATATTCGCTCCGAGCTTTTTGTACGAAGAAGTGAACAAAAAGATGGTCAGATAAGGAAACTGTTCAAGGTTGATACAGTCTCAAACACAAAGCAAGATCTCTTTATCTATGATCCGATATTCCGTATCTAGTGGCCCAAGAAAAGATAATGCTGTCTCCAGTTCAATACAAACAATGTGTTCATTTACTTTCCTTAAATTATGTAAATATATTCCACATTCTTGATACTTTACGATCATGAAAATATTACAAAAAAGAAAAGAAAGATAAAAGCAAATTAAAATGTATTCAAAAAATCATGAAGTAATAAAGTAAAGACATAATATCCAGCAGACTATTCTCTAGTTGTATGAAGAGTTCATTTTTTTATATTTAAGTTAAATAGGAAACATAATAACAAGACGACGAGCTATCCTAAATCGGCATAATTTACGTGCAGAAAGGGTAGATACTGTTCAAAGAAGTATTCTGGAATTATGGCACAAAGGGTAGATACTGTTCAAAGAAATATTCTGGAATTATGGCATAGAGAAGTGGAAAAAAATTTAATATGTACAGAGAATTACTTGAAAACGAGTCTTACGATTTAATGTCAATCATCATAATAAATATAAAGACTTTCTCCTCATTACCGAAGCTACCAACTTCTTACTTCAGCAGTTATCATTCGCAGCTGAATTTCTAAAACCTTGTCGTAAAATTCTTCTAGGCGTCTTTTGAATTAATCTTATTTGTCTGGAATTGTTGCTAAACAGATTACATGAAGAATCCTTAACGACCATCAATTTATCCCGGGTATCTCACCAACTAGGCCGACGAACTGACTGCAGTGATTCGTGAGGCTGTACACCGTTGTCTTGGAATTTCAACCACAAAAGAAATTTAATTCTGAAGAATCAATGGAAAAAAATTAATTCTGATCGAAAATATTGATGTTTGTTCCTGTGTCCGTTGTGACTGTAGTTTCACCTCTATCCCCCATTGCCACACCGCTCAGTCATAACACTCTTCCTGTAAGAATCTTGGCGCCGCGAAGGCCATCTTCCCCTAAGGCGACAGTGGCAAGCGCTGTTACAGGAAAATTGTCCGTTTAATTTAAAATCACCTGCTCGAAAGTCTAATTTTATACCCAAATTACTATCAAAATACTAACATGTATTCCTCTTTGTGTTCCATCTCTGTAATCATCTTTTTTATGACCTATCCATTGCTGGTGAGAAAAATATATAATTCCATTTAAAGAAATCAAACATGATCAAAGGGTACCCCCGGATAAGATGGTAAAAAGTTCCCCTAAACCAAATGACGTATGAGTGGTTACATTATAATTCGAACATAAAAATAATATTTTTGAAACGTTTCTTAGCAACCACACCCTTCTACAGTCAATTTTTTCGGCAACTTAACACTATTTTATCTGACTGAAAAATAGTATAAATTGTTTTCTTATTTATCACATCAGAAAAAAATTTTTGATATTTTCTCAGATCCAAATTCAAAACTAAAAAATATATGTGAAAAAATAACAAACATTTTTATTGTGTCTTAGAACCATGGAACAGGCTCAAAACAATCTCAACCGTTCCTCTTAAAACACAAATTGTAGTGATTTTTTTTCAGATTTATTCGACAGCTGGGCTGCAATTTAAAAAAATAAAAACCATGTTCCTGCCTTTAAATATCTTCCGAAAATAACTGCAGTAGTTCTGTGCATTTATTTTCGTGTTTTTATTATATAGCATACATTTGTATACATTGCTGTAGCACCCAGTAATATTTTGATTTTGGAATTTAGTTACAAATTATAATTTTTTTAACATCTTTCTAATCCTTTGCATAAGCATATCATACGCTAAGCAAAGACGATAGTTTTTGGCATGGTTCTAAGACAAGAAAAATTATATTTTGTTATTTTTTCACATATTTTTTGTTTTTACTTTTTGAATTTGGGTCTGAGAAAATATCAAAAAATATTTTTCTGATGTGATAAATAAGAAAACAATTTATACTATTTTTTCACTCAGATAAAATAGTTTTAAGTTGCCGAAAAAATAAAATTGACTGTAGAGGGGTGTGGAAGGACGGAGACTGCGGAACGTTTCAAAAATATTACTTTTATGTTAGAATTATAATGTAACCACTCATACGTCATTAGGTTTAGGGGAACTTTTATCCTTTATCAAGAACCTTATCAAGAATCCTTATCCTTTATCAAGAACTAAATGTATTTCAAACATTATCTCTATGGCATACTACTTGCTCCAATGATTCCGCATTGTTAAGCGAAAACTGCATCTCGATATCGTGAACCGTTTAGAAGTAAGTTGAAGTCCCATTAGTGGGACACCTGACTAGTGAAGTCAGGTTTATGAAGCTTGGTCGGTGGAGAAAAAAGATTATTACTACATGATTGTTTGCCAACGTTTCGGAAAATATATTTCCATCGTCAGGGCTGTACAAAATCAGAAAAACATCACATGAGGCAACAATAATGTATTAAATAACTAAAACCGAATTCTATCTCGAGTGAATTAAGGTGAAATAAATTTGGAAGTAATACAATGTAATTACCGTATTACCTTGCAACCAAAAGAAGAGAAACAACAAAGAACCTGAGCTACTTATTCTTGAAAGTAGGTTTCTTTGTTGTTTTCGCTTCTGTTGGTTGTAAGATGTGGTAATTATATTGTATTACTTCCTTCGAAATTATTTCACCTTAATTAAATCAACATAGAGTAGTAGGCTTTTAGTTATTTAACACGTTGTTATTGTGGCCTTATGGGATTTTTTCCTTGTTTTTCTGATTTTATGTAGTCCTGATGATGAAAATATATTTTCCGAAACGTTGGCAAATAATCATGTAATGAATTTTTGTTCTCCACTGACGAAGCCCCATAACCCAGACTTTACTATACAGATTATCTAACAACCCCTGTGTCATTTTCTAACGACCGAATAATTTTCTTTTTTCACATCTTTTTCGACACTTTGCGGCGGCGATGGTGTAACGGGTTAGCGTATCGGACTGTTATACCCAAGTTTGCAGGTTCGAACACGATCAAAACCGTGGATTTTTAAGGGCGAAAAAATCCTTCGTACGCCTTCCTTCGGAGGGGAAGTAACGCCGGCTGTCCCATGTTAGTAGATTTACTGCATGTAAAAGATCCTCAAGCCTAAATGATGCCTCTGAGCTAAATTCAAATCGCCTGTTTCGTCGCCCAAGTAATAGCTCCCATGGTTGGTGAAAGGAGCGTAGCGGAATTTGCGTGGTCAGGCGGAAGAGCAGCCCTCATGGCCTGAGTCTCGCCACGTAAAATAAGGCACATTCAATTCAATTCAACTTACCCGGCAGAAAATTCTCCGGTTTCTGGTAAAATAAGGCACATTCAATTCAATTCAACTTACCCGGCGGAAAATTCTCCGGTCTCTGGTACGCTTGGCGGTACAAGCGGAGCACCAGCAGCAGCAAGCCGACGGTGACGGCGAGCGCCGGGAAGGCCGGGGAGGCGGTGACATCGGCAGCCGCCGACACCACCCGCAGCGGCACCAGCGTCTCCAACATGGCGGCGAGGTGTCGAGAGACGGGCGAGAAGCAATGACCCGAGCGCGGGCCGCACCGCGCTTATAAACCCTGCTATCTGGTTGGCGGCGGCTGGCCCGACCTTGGGGCGAGGCCTCCGCCGCCCGACCCGGGCGAGGACGCTCCCAGCATCCAGCACCCCCCCCCCGCCTCGCTTTTGTTTCCGGGCCTTCGCTTTCGAAGGCCCGCGGATCCCCGTATCGGAAGTGACTGGGGAGAGGGGGAAATAACCTCAGATATGGTGAATCAAATGTTGTAGAATAAAAGAATCCTTCAGCGGTCAATTAGGGGGAAAAGTAGGTCACTGAACATTCAAAAATAGATGACAAGGAACATTTAGCACGACCTAAAACGTCAGTTATCATATTAGTAAAATGCTCTTATTTTTGGAAAGAAATTTTTAAAAAAATGTATTTGCTCTCAGGCGTACAGCCAATGGTTTAGAATACATTAGATACAAAATACAATTACAATGGTTTAGAATACATTAGATACAGAACTACAGAACTGAGTTTAAATTATAATTTATATTTTTGGTTTGGATTATTTAGAGGAGTTGTGTATGTGAGGGGCTTGGGGTGGGTCGAAAAAGTGTCTGGGGAGTTTCCTGCGGATAGAGAAGAAAATAATCTAAAAGAATTAACAATAGTTCTGGTGTAATAATTTCAGAAAAAGATGTCTAGTACAAATATTTTTAATTCTTAAGATCTTTTCAACACAATGGCAATCAGAGCTAATCTTACAGCGTCTTAGTGGAAAACAAAGCTCTGGGCGGAAAGCCAAGATTAGCTCTGATGATGATCGCTACGCAATCGAAAAGATCTTAATAATTAAAAATATCAGACATCTTTTTCTCAAACCTAAAAGGGCTCAAACGACTTTACACGATGTGCTCAATAATACATATTTGTAAATGTGGTTTTGGACGGAGCTATTATATTCTAATATTTTCTTTACTATTCTCTCTTCCTCCCTCCCCTTTTCTTGATCGAGTGTAGGTAGCTGATTGAAATTGCTTCCAATTGTTTTCTGCCACTACCGACTCCCTCCTCGCCACTCTCCAATCCCTTTCCACTCATCAGTGAATTCTAAAATCAACAAAAAAATGTTTCCATGGGAACTTTCTCCAAATGGCGAAAAGACGCAACAATAGACAGTCCACAGCCCCCACCTCGCTTGGTAGCGTTCGTGAGGCGAATGCGGATCATTTCTGTGTTAACGCCAATCATGCTTCCCAATAGAATGAGAATGAAATAGTTGTCAAAATAATATATCACTTGACCGGACAGAGTTTACTGCTCCGACATTCACTGGAAAAACTGAATGAGAGCAGCGGGCCTCTCGGATTGTTATCCAGGCAGTTGTCATCTTCGACCTAGCTGTAGCTGGTGTCAAAACTCCACCACGGAAGGGGCTGAAAGCTAGGATTTCCCGGTATACAAGTCTACAGTTGCGTATTTTATAATAATAATAATAATAATAATAATAATAATAATAATAATAATAATATATTACTGCAAATGAGTGTACGCTCGGTGCCAGTTAAGCAAAAGCACAAAATTCAAAACAACAAATTATTTTACAAAAGATGAATAAAACAAATAAAACCAAATAAATATAAAAAATAAAAATACGAATATACAAGTATAAAAAGTAGAAGAAAGTGTCCATCATTACTCCGTACCCCTCTCTTTACTTAACTGTCTGTCCCTTCGGCAGCCAGTAATTTATACAAATACTTTGACGGTAGGTATATGCACCGCACTTTTGTTGGCTTTTCCTTATCCTGACGATCACTTCACTTCTCTGCACATCACTGTACTCTTAAAAACTCTCGATCGCATAACACGCATGCACATGGGAAGGCACTAGCACCTCTGGGTAAATTGTTTCAGGCAACATTCGTTCTATTCACAAAGTTGAACTTCCCTACATCTGTCCTTTGCTTTCTGCTTTTCACTTTCTCGCTACGGAGTAGAGAGAACTTTATGTAAAGCTGCGTGGAAAAACGAATTTTCGTCAGAAAAACTCGTATTACGCGCCCATTGTATCGAAAAAGTGGATAAATCCAGATGCTAAATTTAAAAAAAATCTCTAACACGTGGTGTAGACAGAATCCATGCTTTTTGGCTCCTTGATGTCGAGAATTCGAATGATGGCAAAACGTCCATCTGACCGTCCGTGAACAACGCTAGCGGCTAAACCATTCCACGGATTTTCTTCAAAATTGATATTCCCCTGTTGATTTGAATGATGTCGCGGTTCCTTGAATTTGAAATTGATTTCTTAATTGGGTGGGGGTGCTTTACATGAATCCCCTCGAATATTTTCCAAATTTTCAAAAAAATGGCTCCATCGTTCTTTGTTTTTTTTCTCGAAATTTGTAAAAGGTCAAAATGTTTTTGACGTGTCCTTACAACTAAAATATTAAAGATAGAGATTTTTCTTTAATGAAATTTGTTCCTTAAAGTTAGATTATGAAACAAGGTCATGTACAATTTTTCGGAAATTTGAGTATTCTTCGCGTAATTTTGCGTGAAAGTTCGGGTGAGAAAGTGTGTGCTGTTTAAGCACCACTGTTTATGACTATTCTTGACTTATGACTATAATTTTCTCTTCTTAAGAAGTACCTTCTTAAGAAGAGAAAATTATGAAATACTTCGGGGAAAAGCGGTGAATTTTCGGCAGAAAAATACTTATTGCCGGGCCCAAAGGACACAAAACTGGATAAATCCCGTTGATAAATTTAGAAAAATATCCTCTATCACCTAGTGTAACCTCGGTATCAATAACCGACAAAAAACATGTTTTGTGGGTTATTGATACAGAGAAATTGATTGGCGGTAAAACGTCTGTCCGTCTGTGAACAAATCTAGAGGCTAAACAGTTTTTCAGCCGATTTTCTCCAAAATTGATATTTCCCTATCTGACTGATGTCGTGCCCCCTTGAATTTGAAACCGATATTTTAATTTCGCGAGATACTTTACACGAAGCCCCTGAATCAATTTTAAAAATTTGAAAAAAATGGCACCAACATTTTTGAATAATTTTGTTGTTGGATGATGTGAAGAATGTTTAAAAGAATGGTGGAGGCCTCATTTTGGTTGAAAACTTATTTTTCGAAAATTGCAAAAATTCCTAATTTTTTCGGACTCTTCCTGCAACTACAATTATGAAGATAAAGAGTTCCTGTTAATGAAATGTGTTCATTTAAAACAGATCTACAAATAATGTCATGTTCAATTTTTCAAAAACGAGGTTTTTTGCGAAATTTTCTGTCAAATATAAGCAATTTTTATTTCCTTTAAACCATTTTTTCTTAAAAACAGCCCAAAATTTTCTGATTAAATTGGGACCTTCGATAGGATAAAGAACGTTTAAGAGAATGATGTAGATCTCATGTTCGTTGAAATGCCGATTTTTCGAAAATTAAAAAAATTTCGGCTTCTTCCTACAACAATTGTGAATATACATTTTTTCTTTAACGAAATATGTTCCTCTAAAACAGATCTTCGAATAAGGTTCTTCTGAACTTTTTGAAAATACGAATATTTGTTGTGTAATTAAGCGTCAAGCACCGTGGCTCGCTCCGAATTTACTGCGCTCCCAGAACGTAATTCCTGGCAGTTTGATGCTTCATATGTTAGAATTTATGTAATATTTCATATTTCTTTGTTCGTTTCTTACATTCGAGCTTTTGTTATATGGCTTAAAATTACTCTTTAAGAAATTATTTAAAACCTATTTTAAGTCCCGGTCTTTAAATTCAGTTAAATGTGAGAACGAATAGATGATTTCTCTTGATTTCTGCATAATAAGATGTGGGAAGGAAGATCAATGCGTGTAAAACTGAGTAGTTTTGATGCATATAACAATATCATATTTAATTACATTTTTCCATCCATTTTAATTTTCTTGCTAGCGATATCAACAATGCTAATTTGCAAATCTGTATCCATACGAATTAGTGGTCATTTCTATTTGTTGCAGCCCATTGTTGTAACGCCGCATTGATAACAGAATGACGACCGCCGTTCGTGGACGTTAATGTAAACAAATAATTTAATTTACGAATAAAATACGCATAGCTCATCGTTGGTATATTTATGTAGAACGTAAATGCATTGAATTCAATGGCAAATAGATGTTTTCGTTTAAATGTTTGAATTATAAAAAAAATATATGTATGTTTCATATATGCTTCCTTTGTTTACAAATTTTTCAAATGGTAGTTGAAGTGTAAGAAAGAAATTGTTAAAATTATAATATTACGTAGCCAGTAACAATATTGCGAGAAAGTAAGTGCTGTTGTGGCCCCACTAGTTTTTTGTTAATGGTGGCGCTTACTTACGTATCACTCATGGCATATCAAGCCTTTCACTGGTAGCCTTCCATGGCGGTTGCATTGTGTACGCCTTGAAGAGGGCACACAGACGTGCTGACATTCGCGTCATTGTTTGTTCGCGAATTTAACCGGTTTTTTCTGCATTCGGTTTAACGCTTTAACATGACCTTTCCTAAGAGGATCCCGGCACGCTACTCCGTATTCTAGTATTGTGGGACGAACCAAAATAAGTCTAAGAAGTAAGCCTGCATTTTCCTGTCACAGCGTCCCGTGAAATGCGCATAGCAAAAGGAAAAGTTTTCCAAGCGTTCTGTGTAGTATATCTCACGTGATCAGCCAAGCTGAGGTCGCTTTGAATTATTACGAACAGATATTTACCACTATGTACCTCAGAAATTATATTTCTACCATTGGATACTGGAGTTTTTCCTGTGTTCCAGCCTTCGTAAACTAATTGTTTTGCTTTTATCTACGTTAATTTCCTGGGACCATTGCAACAGTTCGTCGTTTTGCAACCAATCAACATCGGATTTGTCTAATTTTTCGATATACGATGCAATCGTCCGCGGAAAGTCTTATTGTCAATTGTAATAATATAATTAATGCACGCAAGAGAAAGGAGCGGCCTTAACAGGCTTCGCTGGGGGATACCGAACGTCACATAAACCTTGTCGGATCGAAAGTCATCAATTCGAACTCTGTATCCGACCGCGGAGAAATTCCTTTTTCCAGAGGGTATACTTCCGATTCGATAATTTTATTTAGAAGTCTTTCGTGGTAAGTCTTATTTTAATTACAATAAGTTTGTACGTCCTTTTCCTATTCAGAACCACTGTTCACCGTCACAGTCGGTCAACAGTACACTGCGACACACAAGAATAACATGTCCCGATTCGTAGGTAATAGTTACAAATACGAGTATTATACAGATTAACAACAAATACGAGGTTGGAGTTTGTAAACCGAGGCGATAGTCTTGACGGGTTATCGGCCGTGTGTCGTTCAATAAGTTTCATAATATTGCCTTCGTATAAGAAAAGCCATAAAAAATACCATTCCTTGAAATATGGGATGTAGCTGATGATGTATAAATACTCTTTTGTTCCCATTCTTCTTAATCGACGACGGTCGTTAAAAGTGGCTTTTCGTTCATCGATAAGTCGATAAAAAGGCACAGTATTACGAAAAGGGCTTTTAAAACAACATTCATGGTTGTTTTAAACCTCAACTCTTGGCTGTTTTAAACCTTTTTGGGGTTTTTGCTTGAACAAAGAGCATTTACAAATAATTGACGCCATAATAATTTAAGAACAAAGCTTTTCGAAAACAATGGAAGTAAAAATGCCAACTTTGTATACACTAAGAATTCGCCACACTCCAGACTGAAGTAGGAAATCCTTTACTCAATACAGGATCCACCAGCAGAAAGAAAATGTCACATGAGGAAAATAGTATGCCAACTAGTTGTTTAATGAAATATTTCACATTTTTGAAAGAACAAGGCTGTTCTTTCAAAAAATTTAGAAGAGAATACGTTTAAATCAGTCAAACAAATTTTCGAAACCTGTGAATTCATTATGTACCAATTTTAAAATCCATCAAATTGTCGAAAAAATAATATTCGAAACAATTTTTTTAAAAAGGACTTTTAATTGATAAGAAGGGCTCGGTTCTAAAATATTCCTTTGCCACACTTTCAACAAAAAACACAGAATCCTACTAACAGACACCTTTACTGTATTATACGTACATTTTGTGCGAGTATTGTGGTGCTGATGTAACAAAATAACACTGTACACCGGAGACATACTTTAATCTGTTAATCTGTGACAAGGAATGTCGAATTGAAACTAATTTCTTCTTTCTCAGAATGAACTTTGTAGTCAAGCCCTTCAAATATGGTTGTAGTATGAAATGAATAAGGTTGAAATGAAACCAGGAAATCTACAACTAAGTGAAGATATATTTTTGGATGGTAGAGTATCTGCTTCTCGGATTGCGGTGTTTTGTTTCGGAGCCATCCTTCTAAGAACTTGCTAGAAAGTAGCCTACCTGAAAATTCTCGAAAGTGGATGGAAACTGATGATGTAGGCCTGATAACGTAAGGGAATAATAAAGATATTTCCTTGCCATTTTTAAGATACTCGATGTTAATTTAATGTTTAGGAATATATTGTGAAATTGGTGAAGAAGTAAGATTGAACCGAATTGAAGAAGTAAGATTAAACCGAACAGAAACGAAAGAAGTGCTATTTGAGATATTTTGCAATTTAACCACATTCACTTGATACAATTTGGAGCTATATAATAAAACTGAACAATAAATATAATTGTACAATGTATCAGGTTTTAAGGAACCTCACATTATTATTTCTACGAAGAGGATCTAGTTTGAATGTAGGTGATGAGTAGAACACGTTTGTTTTTCCCATTTCCGACCATCGATTCCTCCTCAGTTTGGGAAAAATTCCATGAGTTACAGTAAGAGCTTATTAGATTTGTTGCAATCATATCATATTAAACACCTATTTTGTTTTTTATTTAATGAACACTTTTTATTAAATCAATTGCAATATAATATTGTTCATTTTGTTGTAACTCCAATAGATGGCGCTGCAGCACAAGAAAGCGCTTGTCCAATCCATTTGGGCATCATTGTTTTTAAGCGTTGCCATATGACGCGGGGCGAGCCAGAGGAGGACAGGAGGAGCGGGCGGCGAGAAATGGAAAGAGAGAGAAAGAGAGAGCGAGAGAGAGAGAGAAAGAGAGAGCGAAAGGGAGAGAGAGAAAGAGAGAGAAAGAGAGAGAAAGAGAGAGAAAGAGAGAGAGAAAGGGAGAGAGAAAGGGAGAGAGAAAGGGAGAGAGAAAGGGAGAGAGAAAGGGAGAGAGAAAGGGAGAGAGAAAGGGAGAGAGAAAGGGAGAGAGAAAGAGAGAGAGAGAAAGAGAGAGAGAAAGAGAGAGAGAGAGAGAGAAAGAGAGAGAGAGAGAGAAAGAGAGAGAGAGAAAGAGAGAGAGAAAAAGAGAGAGAGAGAAAAAGAGAGAGAGAGAAAGAGAGAGAGAAAGAGAGAGAGGGAAAGAGAAAGAGAGAGAGAAAGATAGAAAGAAAGAGAGAGAAAGAGAGAGAGAAAGAGAGAGAAAGAGAGAAAGAAAGAGAGAAAGAGACGTCTGCCAGGTTCTGCTAGTAATGAATAAAAGTACCAACGAAGCTTGGTTAATAACATTTGAAATTTTCACTCCCGAGAAAGAGAAAATTTATCTGCGTCAGAAAAAATACTACAAATTTGATTTTATAGTATTACTAAAATGGCAACCCAGTACACCTATCACAACTAGCAACTGGGTTTAAACAGCTAGCTAAAAACAGTTAAAAAGCTCAGCAAAACGTGCACATTAGAAAGGCGTTTTTTGTCCAAAAGCTTTCAAGGGGTAATCTCAGCCTTTTGCTGAATGGATCAAGGGAAAGTAGACGAAAGATCTGATTAAGATAGGTGTTTTAACCGGGGAGTAAATTCCATAGGGACCGACAGAACCATGTCCGCTGGCCCGGAGGGTTCGGGGCTCTATGAATGAAAGTCATTTTCAGTGTTAAATAAAGGAATTTTTGCGTACAAAAAATCATGATCAAATAAACTACTTGCAAATTCTTTAATAAGGTATTGCATATACGCCTAGTTACAATAGCTTAAAGCGACCTCTTGCGGCAATCGCTGGCATTCGATGACGGCTATGCCTTTCATAAACGTATGTCGACTGTTTAAACATGTTTAACTTGAGGAGCTACTAAATGGCACAGACTTTCTCGTAGTATAGTTTTCTAATATCCCTGGTGTGGTCTGGATTTAAGGTTTTGCTCAATTCTCTGGCCATTTATCGTCGCCTAAAGTACATATTTTTACTTTTTCTCAACTTTTTGCTTTCCTAGTAGTACAACCGAAATATCACTTCAAGAATATTAAAGAAGATTAAAAACTCGTCCTAAATAGAAATTTTAATTGATGGAGCGGTTTTTAAGAAAATGGCGGATAAACCTTACTGTAAATGCGAAATTTGAAGCTCTTTTTCACAGGAATCTATTGAGTTTTCGAACATGTTCATTTGAAATCATTTGAAGCACTTTCACTTAAAATTGTAATAATGCATAAAAATCGTTGAAAATGTCCATATTAACGGAGAGGTATTTAAAAAATACATTTGTGTCATTTTTGAAAAAACAAATGAATACACCAACATGAACATTACGTCATATTAAACAGCGCACATCGCAGTAACTATTATAAAAATTTGAAGAAAACATTGGGAGTCATTTTTGAGAAAATGACGTTTGAGCGATTCTGAAAGTGCGGAATTTTGAGCTCATTTGTACAGAAAAGTTTAGCTTTTGAGAAACTTTATTTGACATTATTTAAAGCACATGTAGTCATAAATATAATGTGAAGAAATCGCCATTAATGTAAATATTACCAACGCGAGAGACAAGTGAAAAAAATTTCATATTTAAAATTTTTGAAAAAACAGAATAGACCAATATGACGTTTATGCCATGGTATAGAGTTTGTTTGGCACAAACAATACCAAAACTTTAAAGAAAAATTTGGAGCCGTTTTTGAGAAAATCTTGTTTTTGTAATTTTTTAAAATTGCAAATATTGCATGCACTCTTGCACGAAAACTACTAAAATTTCCAAAACAATGTACATGACCTTATTGAAAGAACTATTAATGCACAAAAAATGCCAAAAAATGTTATTTGGGTGACGATAGATGGCAGCTGGAATGAAGATGGGGCAAGACCGTAAAGCCGGTCCACATCAAGGTAATTAGAAACCTTTACTACGAGAAAGTCTGTGCCATTCTGTAGCACCTCTAGTTGTTTTTTTTATTATTATCTAGGGCTTTTATCCAGCCGACAGCCGGTTACCCTTTACGCCCCGAGGGGAAGCATATTCGACCATACACTAGACACCAACACACTTGCGGGCTCCTCTGATCTGGGGTAAGCAGAACGCGAGGCCCTTCGCGACAACACATACATACAAAGTCAAGGGACAAACAGCCATGCCCAAGGCGGGACTCGAACCCGCGACCCTTCGGAAGCGCTGACTCGGTACTCGCTCTTAGCCACCTCGGCCATCCAGGTCGGCAGCACCTCTAGTTACTATGGGCATATTCGCGCTTCTGTGTGTCTCCTCACAAATGTTTACGAATTTACACACGAGGAGTATTAGAAACTATTCACATTCTCGAATGATGTCAACACACAAACACGTAATGAAAGACTCTCACAATTGTAAAGCATAATCTTAAAGAAAAGACTCCCAGGATCATAACATGAACACCACTCTTGTCACGAAACAAAATATTACCACGGTGAAGTCTACAGCCTAACCTTGGCGACAGAAATCCTGCCATTCGACACCTCTCGATTCTTGACAGGGAAAATATAAACGTGTAAATGTCATGTTTGTTACACAGAATTGTGCTGATTGTGTGTTCTGACATCGAAGCTGCCCCAAGCGCCAAGTTGAATAATGAGGAAAACCAGTTCCATTCCCGACCCGTACGTAACACTCAAACCCCAAATTCCAAAAAATAAGAAAAACGTTGGGTGGTGGATTTAATTGAGGTTCATTTCCATATACTACAAGGCCTCGAAATCTATTATTGTAGTGTGTTTCTAAGTTGCGAAAAATTTCATTGTTTCTGAATGAAATTGACCACACTCAATTCGAAACGGCAGAACAGTTCTCTTTGCAAATGATACAAACATTCTTTTCCAATAAAGAAACCGTAAATAGTACAATATATTTTTAAATTGGTTCTGAAATAAATTAATATTAAATGAAAAACGGTTTTCCATTTCAAATAAACAATTCTGTGCTCCATTGAAAATGAACGGTGTACCATTGACTCATGTTACGGTAACAAAATGTTTAGGTCTCTCAATTCATTGAAACTTCAAATGGAACGTCCATTTAAATGAATTGAGCACAAAATTAAGTTCATTATTCTACACGTTCAGAATTCTTTCAAATTTAGTCAGCCTTCATTCTGTTCGTTGTGTATATTTCGCAAATGATCATTCCCGCCTAAGATATGGTATAATATTCTGGGGTAAAGCATCTTATAGCTCCCAGACATTTAGATTACAAAAAAGGATTGTACGAATAATAACCAAATTCCAGCCACGTGATTCTTGTAAGTATCTGTTTATTAATCTAGGAATTTTACCTTGTCTGTTGATTTACGAATCAGTGGTTTTTGTCAAGAATGACTTGGCTTAACGGAGGCAATATATTTTCAGAAAACGCCGATGTCTATAACTATTAACACTCGACGTAGTAATCATATTCATCAGGTGACAGTATTAACAGCTCATTACCAAAAAAAACACCAGATGTTTGCCAGATGACATTAAACGATTAAATTCTATAGAAAATATTAAATAACTAGTGAGAACCCGTCAAAATATGACGGTGAGATCTGAGATAAATGTAAAATACTGTGCCCAGACTAATGTTTATAATATGTTGCAATGTTTGGATACTGTGTTGTGGAGTTCCCAAAATTTTGAACACGTATGGCCCATGACCAGGTGGCAATGCGATATCGGCACCAAAAGATACAAAAGAAAGAGCACTATTATACTGACGAATATTATTTCTAAAGTTTTTTTTATATATCATCATCTCCTATAAACAACTTTGATTTCTTCTGGCATATTGCCCGAAGGTAAACTTATTTTCCCATTTAAGCAATACAGAGTAAACTCGTGGCAGAATTCACATAGGAAGTACAAATCAGAACAAAACTGACATTTCATAGACAACGACCCAACAGGAAGCGAAATGACCTTACTAACACGACACATACGTTGACTTTTTCTTTCACTGCGCCCACTTAATGTACATTTGCGTCTATTGGGGAGCGTGGGCAACGATTCGGAATTCGACATAATCTGTAAACAACTTCACTAAAGTACAACCGAGCAAAACCCACTGTGCGAATATTCTCTACAAAATACACCACAGAAGCAAATACATGCAAACTGTCAACGCCACAATGTAATTATTACACTGAAACAAAACCTTGACGAATTGTAAGCAAATCTCAACAATCAAAACAAAACATCAAGCAGCTCCACCATGAAGCAGCTTTGGAAGAAAACAATTGACTATTGATAAGCGTACTATTAAAGAATGATTTAATTAATGAATTTACACCGTAAATGTTGGTGAATCAACACTAACAGTATCTGATAACACATCTAGGGATCATATTCTTTCATTTAAAAGAAAAAATACTACAATCCGTTCAGTAGAAGCTCTAAACGAAGCCATGGCAGAATACCTTATTTTTTTAAATATATAGATTGGAGACGCGTTGTGTCGAAGTAGACGCAACAAATAAAAAAAATCCCAAATGTAATCGTTTCTGCAGCACAACTGTTTTTATACAATTAGAGACTATACTGAGCATTACGAGGAAAGTAACATTAATTTTAACAGTGATATTTAATGTATTATTTACCATTTGGATTGTATAATTCTAAACAACTTGTTACAAGTATTGTACCGCAGCCTCTGGGTCAATGATCCCCATCTCGATCAACGTTTTTTGTCCAGTTTCCCTGATCCATTGAGCAAATGCGAAGATCGGCCCTTGTTTTGCTTCTAGACATTATGGAACTACATTATCTGTGCACGTCTTCTAGAGTTCAGTGGGAAATATAGTTATTCAAATTATCGTTTCCATATTGTCGCGGCAGGAAGTATTATTCCTTGACGAAGGACATGATGAGGGATAAGAGCCCAAATTTATTGCTCATTTACCCCTGAAAATATATTTTATTACATCAGTGCGAATACTTTCCTTAACAATCTTAACAAAACACGCACACTTTTTTCTGTATTCAAAATTCAAGTAATACATGGCTCAGGGAATACTCACATAATTTTGAAACGTGCACAGAATTGACTTCTCCCCATATCATGTTACGCACAGTTTTTAACTGTTTTCGTCGTAAAATAAATTAATAAATTCCAAATACGTACAGCTGAAAAAAACGATTGTTCTCGTGCATTGTTTAAGACCGCTCCACAGTAGCTCGCAAACGGAAACGATTACGCATGGCGAGGACGGGAACGGGAACACGAGACACGTGCCGAAACCAATGCACTTTATAGCTACGCTGCATTGTTCACGCTTACATGTCCTATCTGTTTATTGTGTTTGCGTGTGCTATGAATAATAAATACTTAAAGGAAATGTTAAATAGAAAAAATAATATAGTGGAAAATGCCAAAACTATTAGGAAGTTATCAAAAATTCAATAATTTTTTATGAAAAAAACCCTCCAACGTACTTTAACAAAATATATAAGTATTATTCGAGGGAGGAATTTAATATGAATAAAAATAATTAAACTATAATTAATAAATCTAATCAACAATTATTAACAAAACCCGCCCCAAACCGTAACTTCGCAAATCCACACTCTAACCCAAGGAGGTTATAATATGGAGGCCGACCTTTCCCCTTGTGAACTAGTGGTGCTAAAACACCACATACTTTCTCGGTGGTATTTTAAAGCAAAATTACGGGAAACGTACTCACATTTTCAAAAAATTGTACATGACCTGATTTCAAAATCTATCTTTAAGAAATAGATTTCATGAAGGGAACAATCTCTATCTTTCATATTTTAGTTGTAGGAAGACTACTCAAAAATTCTGAATTTATACAATTTTCAAAAAATCAGGGTTTTCAACGAACATGAGACTTGCACCATTCTCTTAACCGTTCTTCACACTATCCAACAACAAAAGTTTTACAAAATCAATGGAGTCATTTTTTGAAAATTTGGAAAATGTCCCAGGGGCTTCATGTAAAGTACCTCTAAAATTAAAATATCAGTTTCAAATTCAAGGAGCCGCGACATCAGCCAGTTCGATGGAGGAATATCAATTTTGGAGAAAATCGGCTGAACAATTTAGCCGCTTGCGTTTTCCCGTCTTTCGATTTTTCGGTAACAAGAAACCACAAAACATGTTTTCTGGCCACAGTATGTGTTAAGAGGATTTTTTTCCTAAATTCAGCAAGTGAATTTATCCACTTTTTCGTTATCAGAAACCTGTGATAACAGTTTTCTACCGAAAATTCAGTTTTTTCGCGCAGCATTATATTACTTTCTACTCGGTAGCGATAAAGTAAAAATGAAGCCACCCTCTTGCAAGCACACGTTTAGGCTACCCGGTATAGAATTTGAACAATTAGCCTGAAATCCATCTTTCCTACCATATATTTATTTATTGGTACATCGATTTGTGATAAATTTAATCCGTATACAAAAATACAAAGAATATGTATTCTTAAGGAAGACGTTATATAAATAAATATTTTTATTAATAGACATAAATATTAAGAGAATATGGCAAAACAGACCTGGGTAAAAAGTAAATCTCCCCAGAGAGCATCCTCTCCTCATTAAAAGCAGAGAAATATTTTTAAAAGTCGTTTCATTTAGTGCCTGAATTTGAATATAATTTAATTTAGTATGTGGTTGGTGTCACGTATTCTCGGAACATAATCATACCTTTCACTTCATGTCAGTGGAAAACTACAAGATCTGGAAAAAGAATGAAAAAAAACAACACAGTTTTGAGGCTGCAAAATAGTTTGAGATTGTTGGGAGAGCATTTGCGGACGTTTCGTGTTGAATAACTAGACTCACGCCTGTTTTTACTCCCTTGACACAAGGGAAAGATATGAAAGCCAATAGTTTACCTCAGAGTAAGAATTATTAAGCAAAATATATTAAAAGATTACTGAATAATTCCAGTGAAATAAAATGTAACTTTGTATACCTAGTCGAAATGGCCTTAAATTTGAAATTCTCCAGGACAGTTCGTCGCTCGAGAACTAGCCGCTACGAAGTCTTACATTTTATTTAACTGGAATTATTCAGTTATCGTGTAATATATTTTGACGTTCGTATCAATTTTGCACTTAAGATAAATGTATTTCTAGTAAATTATGAACAGTACAAACTAGACTGTTACCAACTGTCAAAAGCACCACTGTCCTATCCTCTGCTCCCACTGCAGTACACTACCATAGGTCGAATTCAGTCGCTGTCTGGAGGAGAATTCTAGCGGCCGGCTGCTCTGATCGGTAGTTTTCCGTGGTTTCTCCGGTCATCACCAGGCGAATACTGGAGCAGTACCCTACCAAACGGGCCACGGACCGCGTGCGATCTGTCCTTCCCCTTCCTTGTCCTATCCTCTCCCCTCACACACTCACTTACACTACCATGCACTACACTACCACATATTCCGGGAGACCGGTCGGGAGCTTAGAGCTTTTCCCAACTGGGGCGGTGCCCCGCTGGTGGGAGAGTCCTGGTTAGGGGGAAACCCCACTAGCCGACGGTAGGTCGGCGCCGGATCTCGCCATCCAGCGGGGGAAGATCACCTCCATCTCCCGAGAAAAAACATGCACTACACTAACGGGACTAATGACCGAAGCAGTTGACGCGCCCGGAAACACGAAAAAATCAATCAATCAACCACCAAGTGCTCCACTTGTGCCTGCTGGATACCGATACCCGCGCAGCGGCCCAAGCCGACGGACGCCTCCCCCGTCGCCATGGCAACGTTCCTCAACGAGTAAGGAAAGGGTAGTTTCGTTTTGTCCCCCTTTGGAAGTGGTTTGGCACCGATGCTTTCGCGCGTCTGGCCTCCTCCTGTGTAGGCGTGATGCGGGTATAAACAGTGAGTGCTCTATGGTTGCGAGCGATGACCTTCCCATTGATTTTTTTTTTTTTAATTTGTTGCATCCATTTTGACGCAACGCGTCTCGAAGACCCTTACGGGTCGTTGAGCGCTTTGTGCTGTGGAGTAATCCTCCATTACTTTGCGCGCTTTTTGGAGTAATTCTCCATTATCACTTTCTGTCACGTCGCGTCACGTCGCAGTCAGTTGTCAAGAGGACCGCCAGGTAGCATCTCCGCGTACGCGCCTCCTACTACGCGCTCCTGCGTCACTACCCAACGGCCAGAATTGGGAAGGAGTAAGGATAGGGTTTAGGACACTTCACAAGGGTTGGACTAGCCCTTGTGAAGCAGCCAAACTCGTTTTGTTGGAACAAATTTCACATGAGATTCGACGGGAATCGAATCCGGACCTCAGTGGTGAAAGGCTAGCGACTTCGCTATGTGCCACGAGCGTAGCCTATTGATATTGCCAGGAGTGCGAGCTACTCCCAACCAGCGTACGAGGTCGAGAGCGATAAGGGACTGATCAAGTTTTTCTTTCTTTTGTTTCGTCGTGACAAAACACTCACTACGCAACAAGCATACGAAATATGTCTGTGTTAGAGATCTGCTCAATAGCAACACGCATTCTACTGGTGGCGAGCCAAGTCGCCTAAGCAACGCTTAAATCAGTTGTATCTTAAATATATCTTAGGGTGAGTTTCTATTTGTTAGCAATAGAGAAAAATCAAATCTGTTCGTTCGTTTACCGTTACAAATAAGTTTTCTATAATTCGGCAACGAAAATATCTAGTTTTTAAAATGTTTATCTCTCGATTTTTTAAATTTATTATTATTATTATTATTATTATTATTTCATCTTTCAACTATTAATACTTAAATAGTTGGGAAGGGATTCTGAAACTCAAGAAAGCGTGCGCAGATGATTTTCTCCCCCGTACGTGACAGACAGTTTTTGACTAAATAAATAAATAAAAATCAATAGCAGAAAGTACTTAGTTTAAAATGATGCTTGTTTTCTCTTGGTTAAGCAATGGCAAATCTGTAATATTACGTATGAATTCTTAGGTTAAAATTATTTCCTTCAGTAGGTTGAAGCACAGCGTGGAACATGAACTAATTTACTCACAAATTCCCTGCGAAAAATACAGCACACGATTCCATGCGCCACAGATTTCTCCTTTATTCTATTTCTCGTAAGGCTGTCTTATTGTTTGAAAATGGATTTATTGAAACCTGTTATAGAAATTCAACAATAAAAAAGTTTGCAGTTCCTTTTATAATAATTGCACCATTTGTTCGAACTGAAACAATTTCTTATAAACCCAGAGGGTTTGAAAATTCCATCTTGGTCTAAAAAGTTGTTATACAAGTCGTCATTTAGTTAATACAAAATTTTTAATGAAAATGACTTTCTTACATTGAATTCAGTACACTGCGCTCCATTTTTCCAAAATATTTAAAGACAAAATTACTCCGGCAGGGATTCAAACCCGCGCCCTTCCTCAGAGCCACTGTTACACCGTGTTAATCGTTTTGTTTCTGTGATCCTTCCAAATTTGAACTTGAAATTGTTAATACTGTTTATTATATTAAAATTGTTATTCATTAATATTTTCAAAAAAGTGTGCATTAATGATTTAGAGATCAACATTGAAGAATACTTTGCATTTAAAAAAGGAAAGTCTAGTTTCGATCTGAAACGGGTAAATAGTTTTAAAGCATACTAATAGCCGGAAACTAAACAAAATAACATAACACGGTTTTATAAAAATAATAAAAACTCTTTGCGTGCCCAAGAACAACAAATAAAATACTCACGTACAACACTGTAACAAATTAAATATATAGAAAAAAACATTCTTCTATTCTGAAATAAGATTGTACATTATACTACTCATACATGAGTACTCAGTACAGCAGTTGTTTACGTACCAAGGATATCAAAAAAACTTGTTGTTCCGCAACGCAACACGTTAATAGCAAACATTTGATGGCGCGCGGGCTCTTCCTTGGAGTCGATTTTGTAGAAAATCATAAAAGAAACGAAGATTGCAAGTACACTCGCATAATGAGTCATCATCCAAAATTCTAAAGGAAATAGCCATTGGCCATCGAAGCGTTTGTCCACTGCTGGAGAAAAGTACATTTTTTATCCAAACTGTCCATGCCTCCTTTCGTGCTGTTACAGAAAGCCAAGATGCATGACTTACCAGCTTCTTGATCAGTGGATAGAAGGGAACTCATTGTGGACACCATAATAACTGTTTGTCTTTTTTCTTTTTCATGACGTGAGATATCAGCATAATATCTTTAGTATAATAGTAGACCGTTGTTTTTGTTTGGTAAAAGTTCTTTTGACACCTCTCTCTCTCTCTTGTTATGTTTTAGACCCGCACCATCAATTATAAAGGCATCTCTTGCTAGGTGGTAAAACCACACACTCAGTGTTTACAGAACCCATAGCTACTGATTGAATGGAACATCCCGTGTGTGGTATTTGTAAAAACAGTCTAAGACGTAAAATGTTTCAAGCCAGTGTTTTCATTCTTTGGGACAAGTTTTCAATGTTCCACACTATCACCTGTTTCTTTTGAAGCAGGCGAACTGAGTCCACAAGATGTAAGAAACCATAGTAGACTGATTGGTGTGATAAGAGGTTTATTTTCGGAGATTTTAGAAACATTGTACATGCTGTTAATAGAAGACACGCACCCAGATGAAGTTGCAATATGCATAAAAATACCAGTGAAAGGGAGTTATGTCCAATAATAACATGGAACTGAAAACACGAGAGCCATTGGCGGAAGAGTTGTATTCCCAACGTGTGTTTTTTATTTCGAGAGAGGAATATTTAACATAATGGTAATAGAATAGTTATTTTACCGATAACTCTTGGCGAAGTTGCGGAAAAACAATACTAATTAATGAGAGATATACATCCGGTCACCTGAACATCTTAACATATCCAACGTCGTAAAATAAATCAAAAATAAGAATCCTCTTCATATTACTTAGAAATGTAAACATCCCAAAACTTTGCAATATAAACCGTCACTCGTCACACGTCAAACATTGCAATATAATATGAGAGTCACTGCATTACAAGAAATGACACAACACATGCAACACATTAAATGAAAATATTATCCTTACAAGCCACGCAAAATGAGAAAAAGTTTTATTTATTTATTTAGTCAAAAAACAGTAAAACCTGTATGTGACGTATGAGGGAGAAAATCTTACAAAGAATTCCATTTTTCATGCAAAGAATTCCAATAATACCACGAAACTACCCGTTTTACTTTAAAAGAGTTCATTTTACAGGTAAATTGTGCTTTTCAATGAAAATCAAAAGCACAAGGGCGCGCTTTTTTAAAGAAGGTATGCATTTATGTACAAGTTTTAGTAATAAGTTTATGTAGCGTGTTCTCGAGTGAATGATTCCACAAAAGTACCGATCCTTAGTCATGGACGTAAAACTAAAAACGTAATGTATCAAGAAGATTTTATGTAGATTTCACTGTTATTTTACTTTTTTAAAAAGTCAAATAATTATTTTCACACTATTTTTAAGTTTTTAATTAACCTGTCAAAACTGTTTGCAAACTAAGTAGAGGATACAGCTAGTACAATCATAAAACTATTGTCTAAGTTAACATACAAGTTGCAGTCTGCAAGTAGCATGAAGGTTGATGCATTAATAATATATTATTTGCATTTAAACGATATTTTGCTGTCACCATACATGTAAACTGTGACCACCTCATTCCATTTTAAAAATCAAAACTTGAATAATATTTCGAGTTTACTTATTTGTAAATCAATTATTGATTCCTTTTTTTTTTAAATGTGCTCCTGTATCTGAGTTATTTAAAATAAGATATTAAGTTCCTGCTGCCAAGGGCACTTTAAGACCATGAATCTACTTCCACGATAGCACATCACAATTACATCAGAAAATGATCATACTTATGTGTACATGTAACGAAAACATTTATGGATCAATGCGCTATCAAATGACTTGTTCGCATATGATATCCTTAACAAAGATGAGGTCAGAGCCACAACTGGTGAACAGCAAACTAGTGGTGCTATACACCTCATACTTTCTCGCAATATTACGTTATAGTTATGTACTACGGGACTCCCGTTGTGTTTCATTAATTTCAAATAGAAATTACGAGAAAAAAAAACTACCTTTCACAAAAAAAATTGTACAAGACTTTTTATAGAACTAATTTTGTATAACAGCTTTGTCTGAGGCAAAAATTTTTATCATCAATTTTGTAGTTTTTAAATATTGTTTTGCAAATTTCGAAAGAACCGGGCAATACTAGAAAATGGGACTACCGCCACATTTTGTACCGACTCTTATTGCATAAGGGGAGAAAATTTAAAGAAAAAATGTAACTGATTTTTGAGAAAAAAAACCGCGCCTGTCAAGCGCAAATTACGCAAAAACTACTTTTTTTCAAAATATTGTACAAGACCTTTTTATAAAGAGCTAATTCTGTACAACAGACTTTGTTTGAGGCAAAAATCTCTATCTTCAATTTTGTAGTTTCAATTTTTTTGTTATAATTTTCGAAAAATCAGGGATTTTAACGAAAATGAGACCTACACGATTCTCTTAAACGTCCTTCGCACAATTCACAAAATTTAATCAAAACATTTGGAGCCATTTTTGAAACTTTGAAAATGTCCGAGGGGTTTCATGTAAAGTATCCCCCAAAATTAAAACATCGGTTTCAAATTCCAGAGGCCGCGACATCAGCCTGAACGATTGGGGAATATCAATTTTGGAGAGAATCATCTGAACCAGGGGCGTTTATTCCATGGAAGCAAGGGAAGCATTGCTTCCCCTATCATTTCCAAGGATATCTTATATTTTAATACTACTTGACTAGTAATTTAGAATCATTTACTGTAAGTCAAAATGGTCTAAATAGGGCGCGTCCAATCTTATCTTTCCAAAATGAGCACGTAAGTATTATTGTCACCAATAGACAGGGTAGAGTTCGCCTGTAAAGCTCTTTGGAAGCACTGGGCTGACTGCATCCAGTGTCTCATAGGGAATGCTGTGATCAGCCGATATGCTGGCGCGTGTGGTGAGCGCGCGCAGGCTCATTCAGTGGAGCTCGCCTTGGGAAGCAATCGGTCAGTTGCATACATCGTGACTGCCTGTGCGCGTCTTCTGGGCTCCGTATGTGCTTATCAGTTCAGTATTTGAATTATACATTTGCCATCTTATCCATGTGAATAATTAACTAGTGTTGCTACAGAATGGCACATACTTTCTCGTAGTAATGTTTTCTAAATTCCTTGCTGTGGACTGGTATTTTAGTCGTGCCCCATTCTCTTGCCAGCTGCCATGTATCGCCGCCAAAACTTTTATTTTTAATAAATTTTGTTAACTTTTCGGTTTCCTAATAGCAGAACCGAAAAATTATTTTAAGAATGTTAAAACAAGGTAAAACATTGTTATAAATAGCAATTTTCATTGAAAAATTTAGAGCTGTTTTCAAGAAAATGGCGTTTAAGCGTTACTGCCAATGCGAAATTTGAAGCTGTTTTTCACAGGAATCCATTGAGTTTTCGAAAAACATCAGTTGAAGTAATTTGAAGCACATCTACTCACAAATGCAATAATTTATACAAATCTTCAATTTGGAAAAATTCCTACGCATGGTTTAGGCGTTAGTAGTGTGCACAGACAGACGGACGCACGGACAGACGCACGGACGTTTTGGAAAAAAAAAAAAAAAAAAAAAAGAACACTTTTTCGGTATCAGAGGACCTCAAAACGTGTATTTCCGTTGAAATCTCGAAATCCATTTTCCGCAGCATTACATAACTTTCTCTATACTACGTATATACGTACGTAACTAGTGGTATTACAACCACACATACTTTCGCAATTTATTGTTAAATTTGCAATTTTCGAATATTCGGAGAGTTCAACGAAAGTTTGACCTGCGCCATTCTTTTAAGCGTCGCTTCTTTTATCAGAGGAAAACATTTAAAGAAAAACTTTTAAATAGTTTTTTAGAAAATGTTTTTCTATAAATTGCTGTCAAGCGGAAATTATGCGAAAACTACTCGCATTTTCACAAAATTGTACATGACCTCTTTTAAAGATCCAACTTTTTAGAAGAGATTTTAAGACAAAACTCTCGATTGGCAATTTTGATGCTTTCAAATATTAATGATTTGCACTTTTTGTCCTTTACCCTATCCGAAGACAAACGTTTTTGAAAAACTTGAGCCATTTTTGAAGAAATTTTGAACATGTATTTGAGGCTTCTTGAAAAGTACTCCCAAAAAACAAAACATCAGTTTTAAACTCAAAGGTGTTCGAGCTCCTTTAAATCGATCCAGAAATATCAATTTTCGAGAAAATTGGTTCAACCGTTCAGGTGCTAGCGTTGACCACAGATGGATAGAAGGACGCTCAGAAGGACGGACGGAGGGACGGACGGAGGGACGGACGGAGGGACGGACGGAGGGACGGACGGAGGGACGGACGGAGGGACGGACGGACGGACGGAGGGACGGACGGAGGGACGGACGGACGGACGGAGGGACGGACGGAGGGACGGACGGACGGAGGGACGGACGGACGGACGGACGGAGGGAGGGAGGGAGGGAGGGAGGGAGGGAGGGACGGACGGACGGACAGTTGGAAGGACGGACAGACGTCTTGTCGTCAATCGATTTTTCAGTATCAATGACCCTCAAATCATGGATTCTGAGGTCACATCTTGTTAGAAGTAATTTACTGTACACCCTTGGAAATGGAAGGTTTCGCGTTGAAAATGCCTTGACCCGAGAGGTTGATGGCGATGGACACTCTTGCCTGCCGTCTGAGTTATCTAACGAGGGTTTTCAAAAGTACGCTCTCTAGACCGAACTATTAAATTTATTTTATTGAAGAGCGAATGAAATAGTTCAACGTCCATAAAGAGGTAAGTAGTGATAGCATAGAGGTGTAAGACTTCCGAGATCCATGTGAGTGAAACTAAATTGACATTAATTTTTATATACGTAATGTTTTCAAATTTATGTTATCAAATTAATTTTAAAATGTGTTGCTATAATAGGAGTGTTAGAACAGCGAATGGATTGATCCAGAATTGGGGAGTAGTGGGTTCAAATCCCAGTCTGCGTTGATATTTTCATCGTTTCTACATTACCATAAAATCCACTAAATTACATTCTACATTTCGGGTCCTTAAAATAAAAAGGTTCTAACTACATTAAAGTAAATTTTACAGGAAAGGGATTTGAAGTGAAGGCTTTATGTTAACATAATATGCCAATATAATTGACAAAATGTCAAACATGACAACATGTCAACATAACTGAGTTTCTAGAAATGTTCCCTTCCTAGGAGGATCTTTCTTGAGAGTAAATTTGAGAGAAAAATATGCATTGGTAGTATAGTATTTTTAAATGTATTTTGCAGTTAGAACTTTTTTAGTCCGAAAATAGACTCCATTGCGAAGAAGAAAGATGCCCCATAGCGCTATATTTTCCATGTTCCAGCTTTTTAGTGTGTCGCAGCAGATCGAAATATGTGTTGTTTCATACACGCGTGAATATAGGGATAAAACAAGAAAGATATAACCGATTCCTTTCTCCCAGAACACAGGTAACACGGATACTTTCTTCAAATATTTAATGCTAAAAGCACATTCTAACGACAATGCGTGCTGACAGTCTTCATGTTTGTCTTTTCAGAATCGTATCTTGTCCGAGAAACTCAGGAAGACGTTTTCGTATTCTTCCCAACTTTCCAGCACTTCCACAATCAGCAATTTTCACGCCTTAAGACTCTGAATTTTCGAAAATTGCAAATTTAGAAATAAAGCGAGAACGTATACAATATTGTTGTAGTATCAGTTTCAGTACGGACAGCCGAGGTTTTGAAGAAATCAACAACACTTTTTCGATATCAGGGAACGTGTATTTCCTTTAAAGTCACGATATCTATTTTCCACAGCACAACATAACTTTCTTTACACTACGTGGGCTAATCGTAAAGTTTCCTTAATTTTTTAAGATATACAGCAACATGTATTTTCAAATCCAAATACATCTTTAGAGAGCTTTAACATTCTTCTATTTGCAACAAAATTTTCATTTCATTAATGTTCGTAATTCATTTCCTTATCATTTTTCTAAACGCTGCTCCAGCTTTCGCATACTAAACAATTCCGCCCCCAACCGTTTAAATAGCGATTCATTTCTTTAACTTCGTCGTTGGAGCGAAAGTGTTGTCTACCCAAGTGTTCTTTCCAGTTTGAAAGCAAGTGGTAATTACCAGGTGCAAAGTCCGGACTGTCCGGGTGCAGAGCCTCTGATCGGGAGGTCCTAATGTTCAAGTCTCGATGGTAGTAGGATTTTGGACACTGCGCACACGTCCCACGGATAGTCGAAGTACTACAAAAATGGCGCACTTCCGATTTTCGTTTCAAACACACTTAACGTTTGGAAAATTTCCAGAATTAAAAATAATGCGAGAAACCACATTTCGTACAACTTTTCTATAGATATGAAAAGCTTTCTTTTCATGATATACATGTTTATTTTTATAACATGTAATGGAATAAAGGCGTATGAATAATATTATAAAAATGTATATATATATATATATATATATATATATATATATATATAACTCGAACGTCACAATATATATATATATATATATATATATATATATATATATATATATATATATATATATATATTGTGACGTTCGTGGCCTGGCCACTAACTTACACGGCGCCCACGCATCTATAGAAGGCGACGGAGCAAATAATAACATCGCAAGAGCAGCACGGAAGAGAGAAAAGGCGCGACCTGGAGGTGGCGGCCAGAAGCAGCGGCGGGGTAATTTCGACTGCTGCCTTCTTCTCGATTTGGACGGCGACGTGCGAGGTACTAGTTCTTCTCGATTCAGACGGCGACGCGCGAGGTACTATTCTTCTAGAGCTAGACGGCGACGAGCGAAATATTCTTCTGTAGTAAAGACGAGGAGTCGTAGACATTATCACGAGTAATAGTGGAGGAGAACGTTGCAATATTGAGGCGGTGAGAAGTAGCAAGTTAACATTATAACGAGGCCGCATAAAGTGAAGTAAACGTGATTGTGAACAATATCATAGTCAACGCCCTGGTAGGAGCGACACGTGCTGTAACACACGCAAGGGACGGAGCAGTACGCGTGCATGTGTCCTAGATCTGGTGGCGAGAGCTTAGAAGACTGGTGCGAAAATCTGGTAACGGACTGCAGAGACGGCTTCGAGGACATCGGGAACGCGAGTGGCGGCGCGGCTGGCAGGTGTACAGCTACTTCGACACGACGTCGGTGCGTAACCCGGGGGCCTTGGGCGGCGGCAAAGGTCATTTGTAACTGAGTAAACCAGAGTGGGAGACCGGATTTTGGAAGGAGTGAAATGAAGAACCAGACCATTAAAACTTTGTAAAATCACCTGAAATTTCTGTCACGACAGCATAAATTTACCTCGTATAGCGGTAATACTTGCAATAAAATTCAATCCAGAAACTGTGTAAATTTTATTAGAGTTCCTCATTTTTATTGTATAAAATTTGCTAACGAGGAAAATATTTAATGTAAAGTAGCAATAAGATATTGAATAGCGTTTCATTGTAATTAATCCCAGGAGTATGGGAAAATTTTAGTTTCCATTAAGTTCATAACTTAGCAAAACCGTGCACGGGTGATAGGAGAATCAGACTCGATATAGCGAGCACATTGTTAAGTAAATTTTGTGTTGTGTTGTAAATTTGATTGAATTCTGAATTTGAATGTTAAGTTTGAACAATTTTTCATGCCATATTACAGAATATACTGTCATTTTATCTAATTTTGTGTCTGGGTGTGTAACTTTCTCATACCCCAAATGATCCTGCACCCCGAGATATTCAAGCTCGAAAGAGCATTCTATCAGGGCGTTCCCATTTGTGGAGGCGTTACAATATATATATATATATATATATATATATATATATATATATATATATATATATATAAAATAAAAAATGTATAATTTGAACCAAAATGTTTTCAGTTAATTCAAGGTATGATCTTAAAAGGTTAATATAAGTCCGGTGAGCAGAAACCATTGCGCAATGTACTAACAAAAGAGTTCAAGCAAATCCATACGGAAGTAATTTATGAATGTCTGATTCGTCAAGGGTCAACGGCTCAACAAAGTCGGTATTTGTTTCAACTCGCTTCCCTCTGTGATAGCGTTGCCGCCGTCAGAGGAATGATAAGCTGAGGCTTTGGTATTTCGATGCGTGAAGACTTGATATTTATGAATCAGTGACCTACTTTTGAGAGGTCGAAGATCCCATGCTGTGCGTCGATTTAGAACTGAAGGTTTCGCTAGTCATTGTTCCAAAAACGAATAGAGGGTATTGTTTTGAAATTTATTGTTTAATGGTCTGTCGGTCCATTAAGAGGCCATCCATAAATTACGAAATGCAAATTTGGAGTACTTTGAATACCCCTTTCCCCTTGTAATGCACCTGTAACGCGCGTTTGACCACTCTTACTTAAGTCACTTCCGGTAACACCCCTTTTATAATAATAAAAATGAAGTACACAACAGTACGAAAAATGTCTTCTTCTTCAAGCATTAGAACTTTCGTTCTGTTGCGTCTCATTATTGGTCCATCCATCTTCTCTTCGGTCTTCCTATGCTCCTTTTTCCTCTTGGCTTGTATTTCAGAATTTGTTTTGGCATTCGCGTGTTTTCCATTCTGTCTATGTGGTCTCTCCATGCTTTTCTATATTCGTCAATTTTTTTCATTTAGATTATAAATTCCTAGGTAGTTGCGTATCTCTTCATTACGAATCCTGTCTTTCCTTGTGACACCAATGTAACCTCTTAAACACTTCATTTCGGCAGTCTGAATTCTGCTTCTAATTTTTGTGTCCATAGTCCAAATTTTACATCCATATAGCCCACAAGGAACTGCTAAGATTTTATAAAATTTCATGAGTGTATCATTCCTGACTTTACTTTTCAGTGTCCTCCGAATAGTTCCGCACATTCTGTTAAATTTTTCAATTTTCTTATCAGTATCTATTTTTCCTTTGAAAGACAGATCACAACCTAGGAACTTGAATGAACTTACTTGTTCGATGTTTTGGTTGTTAACCACTAATTTGCATCTAACTGGATATTTCCCTTGGAATGACATTGACTTAGTTTTTTGAACAGACATCTCTAAATTGTATTCTTTTACAATTATCTGAAGTTCATACAGAAGTACACATGAAAAATGTATTCATTTTGTGTTGTGTACTAAAATTTATAATAATTGAAGTCAAAATTAATTAGCGATGCTCACTGCAATTAACAATGAGGTTGGGAAAATTTTTGGGTGAAGGAGGGGCGCATAGACGAGAAACTTTCTGACAAGCCACCCACATCCGTCGTGAATGCCGAGCGAGAGTCTACTTCGCTAATTTAATTGGATTCTACAGTACACTGTGGCGTCACGTTGGCTGCCCTGCGTCAGAGGACGTCGCAGTGGGCTCGCATACCTGAGAGCTGAGTAGCTAGGAGCCACGGCGTTAGGGGGCTGCAGATATATTTAGAAGCAGGTGACGCGGACTATGCTTGTCTTGCAGCTAGTTGTCACGTGCTAGATGCAAACCTCCCTCCTACGCTGAACGGTAATCAGGTGGGGATGAGCCGGCGGGTATTGGCGCAAAAAATCACTCCCAACCTGGAGCGCGTTCGTGCGTTTCACGTGTGATGGAAGTCACATGAGTGGCGCGGTGGGACAGTGCACCCGAGGCGGGGCCTCTCTACTGCATGGGGTGTATCCACAGAACTGTAACTGGGAGCGGTAGCTCAGTGCATCAACTGATGCCACTGCAGCGCCTCTGACCGGGAGGTCCTAGGTTCCCACTCCCCACGGCGGCAGGATTTTCGACACTAGCTTTTCAGCTAGGTCGAATTCAGTCGCTGTCTGGAGGAGAATTCTAGCGGCCGGCTGCTCTGATCGGTAGTTTTCCGTGGTTTCTCCGATCAACACCAGGCGAATACTGGAGCAGTACCCTACCAAACGGGCCACGGACCGCGTGCGATCTGTCCTTCCCCTTCCTTGTCCTATCCTCTCCCCTCACACTACCATGCACTACACTACCACATATTCCGGGAGACCGGTCGGGAGTTAAGAGCTTGTCCCGGCTGGGGTGGTGCCCCGCTGGTGGGAGAGTCCTGGTTAGGGGGAAACCCCACTAGCCGACGGTGGGTCGGTGCCGGATCTCGCCATCCAGCGAGGGAAAATCACCATCTCGCGAGAAAAAAACATGCACTACACTAACGGGACTAATGGCCGAAGCAGTTGACGCGCCCGGAAACACGAAAAAATCAATCAATCAATCACAGGACTGTACGATTGCGGATGGAGGTCGGGAAATACCTGAAAGTGTAAATGGGGTAGTTCAATACATCATTTGTACATTTTGAAAATGAAACTTGTTTACCCTTTTTTGTGTGTGCTTACTTCCACGACCCGACAATACTATAGGTCAGCGTTGAAAGTTTTCTTCGTTATAAAACAGACTCAATTAATACGCCAACATTGGAAAAATATTTTTATTTACTGCAACAACTTTTGCATTATAAGTTTTTACTTTATATTTTTAAATTTATTTTTTATTATTCTAATGTTTTAGAATGAAGCTGATTAAATGGAACATGTCGGCATAAAAAATAAACATCAGCGTTACAAAATACTAAACGAACACCCCGTACTCTCCATGTAAAACAGCGTAACGCTTATGGAAACCCCTCCCCCTTATTAGCATTACATAATTTATGGGCGATCCCTGAAATGAAACTTAAAAAATTTAATTTAAGTATTACAGATTGATTGCACCTATACACACGTGTAAGTATGAATCCGGATGAACACAATTTAATAGAGAAAAGAAGGCATTACATCGATATTTTCTCAGTTCGTGCTGTGACATCTTACGATACACAAATCGCAAGGTGGCTTTTGTATATGTTACGGCTAATGTCCGAATCTGTGAAATTCGCAAATTAGCCGGCTATGATTCACATTATTCGAAATTGGTGGATAAAGTTGGAGGTAGGAGCATCTTTTAAACACAATTGGAAATTAACCCACGAAAAGTGCACATTGGCCAACACGCGGTGACTAGGGTAGATGAAGTACGTTTCGAGAATAAACAGATGTGATAAACTGGACGAGATTGATGGTGGAGAGTACCTAAGGCCGGAACAGACTAGGGATGTAGTTTCGAGTTCCGCTGCCAGTCGTAAATTTCTAGTTACACGAAACCACCTCACCTCACATCACCTAACCTCAGTTGACACTTATCTACTAGCAATTCGGATCTGGGGCGTCGAGGCTCCGGCCTTTGACCTTCGCGATGTATATAAAAATCTTCAGAGAACGCAAAGTTTTATGTCCTCAATTGATTGATTGATTTTTTCGTGTTTCCGGGCGCGTCAACTGCTTTGTCATTAGTCCCGTTAGTGTAGTGCATGTTTTTTCTTGGGAGATGGCGCCGATCTTCCCCCGCTGGATGGCGAGATCCGGCGCCGACCTACCGTCAGTTCATTGATTGATTTTTTCATGTTTCCGGGCGCGTCAACGGCTTTGTCATTAGTCCCGTTAGTGTAGTGCATGTTTTTTTCTTGGGAGATGGCGCTGATCTTCCCCCACTGGATGGCGAGATCCGGCGCCGACCTACCGTCAGTTGATTGATTGATTTTTTCGTGTTTCCGGGCGCGTCAAATGCTTTGGTCATTAGTCCCGTTAGTGTAGTGCATGTTTTTTCTCGGGAGATGGCGGTGATCTTCCTCCGATGGATGGCGAGATCCGGCGCCAACCTACCGTCGGCTAGTGGGGTTTCCCCTAACCAGGACTCTCCCACCAGCGGGGCACCGCCCCAACCGGGACAATCTCTAAGCTCCCGACCGGTCTTCCGAAATATGTGGTAGTGTAGTGCATGTTAGTGTGTGTGTAAGGGGAGCGGATAGGACAAGGAAGGGAAAGGACAGATCGCACGCGGTCCGTGGCCCGTTTGGTAGGATACTGCTCCGACATTCGCCTGGTTTTGATCGGAGAAACCACGGAAAACTACCGATCAGAGCAGCCGGCCGCTAGAATTCTCCTCCAGGCAGCGACTGAATTCGACCTAGCTGAAAAGCTAGTGTCGAAAATCCTGCCACCGTCAGGACTCGAACCTGGAACCCCTCGGCCAGAGGCGCTGCAGTGACAGCAGTTGATGCACTGAGCTACCACTCCCGGTTTTTGTCATCAGAATACAAGTACTTAATGCAAAATTAAATAACAGATTATTTCCCATATTAAATACAAAGTCAGTCACATAGTACAAAAACCATTCTTCTGAAAGCAAATCTTGAAGTAAATTCTTAAGGTGTGAAGCGCCTTCCCGCCCGTGCGTCACTCGGCATGGCACAACTGCGGATACCGAACATACCCATACAACTACCAACTCCCGGAACTGGGCAGAGTAGAATTCCGGGCCGCCGGCTGGCGGCTAGCTGGCTTTTTATTTCGCCCCCCTGCTAGAGGCGAGTCTCAACTTGGCCACAAAATGTTAAAGGCTCCTTGTTTCATCTCGAATACACATATTCAAAGGGAACTTCAAATAGAACCCCTAAATGGCATTATAAGAAAAAACTGTGACAAATTTTTACCACTTCTTCCATCCTTTCCTTGCAGTGTACAATTTACAATGGGGAAAACATTAAACAATCCCAAAAAATACGTTCACGATCAGGCGCGGCTCGTTATTAAAGACTGTAAGGCGGTACCTCTCCTATAGAAATCGCTCCCTAAAAGAAATTTAAAAATATATTTATAAATTATTTATTTATGAATATTGGGTTTTTGAGTTGAATTATGTAACTATCATATAAAAATGTTTCTTTGGCAGTTCGTTAACGGCCGTCCGTAACGCATTTGAAGCTGTTGACAAGGAAGAGAAAAGCGTTGGGCTCCCACTTCATTCCGCCATAAGGCCTGTGTAAAGCGAGGAGGCGTGACGTCATGCATTTACTGTACTGGCGTACCGGAAGACGAAGGCTGCGGCCAGGCAGCCTTCAAGGGTAAAACCTAGGGTCTGAAGAAGGGTGTGCTCACCAGATTGCGTTACTATGCAGCTCAGCGAGTAGCATTGCCACTAGTTTTCCTAATATGCGGTAGGAGCGCTACTCCCTTAAGCCTTTATCAGAAGCGCGAAGCCTTTATCAAAAGCGGACTGTGGTCTTCATGGTCGAAAGAGATTATGTATAGAAATGCAATGTAATGTAATGTAATGTAATGCATTTGCAGCCTTCCCCATTTAGAAAACCTCATGCCGCGAATGTTCACGATATTCTAAAGATATGTTAAAACCCCCATAAAAATCACTATAATAATATATGTTAAATATGTAAATTTTCATCCCAATACAACGATAATTTCTGAATGTATGTACAGAGAATAACTAGATTTAAGAATGTATAATGTATTGCAAAATGTGTGTACTGAATGTGCAATTGTTTAGATATATGTATTAGAAATATTAGTATGAAATCCTGTAAATTAGCTAATAGTGAGAGGTTGTATGCCCAAATGTTATGTATCAAAAATAAAATGTTCAAACTCCCGAAAGGCAAAACTACCGAACAGGAATAAAATAAATAAATTAAAAAAAGACGCTCCTTGTAGCGTCACGTTGGCGGCCTTGAGTGGGAGGAGGAGCGGAAGTATCGCATACCTGCGGTCTGAATAGCTTGGCGCCCTGGCGTTGGGATATATTTAGACCAAGTGGACGCCAGCTTGACCTGGATGGTCACGTGGTAGACGCGAGCCTCCCTCCTACACCAAGGACGGTCACGTAACGGCTACACTCTAGGTATAAAATCGAGCTGACGAGCTCACACGGGTTTTGTTTTCTGGAACCTCGCGCGATGCGCAAAACTTTACGCCCAGGCTGGAGCGTGTCGTGCCTCTTGCACGGGTGACGAGGTCACGGTAGTGGCGCGGGAGAAGCGTCAGTGGAGGCGGGGCCTCCCTAGCTATGTGGGGTATCCACAGGGAAATACTCAAAAGTGTGTAGTTTCGGAGCAGAATTTAGTTATTGTACATACGTGTAAATAAACGTGTACATACTTGTAAATGTCTGTGTGTTTTTCTCCATGACGCCACACTCCTCCTTCGCCGGCTGTCCGTGCCCCCCGAAGGGGAAAGAAGGGGGGCCCCGAGTCTCCCCCAGCTCCGCTGCCCCACCACGCTGCGGGCCAGCGCCTACGGGACCTTTGTTCTTGCCTACAGTGGGCCCAACTAACAACCATGACCACAGCATAAAGCATATTTGCAACGCACTTTTGTGCCAAAATATGTCTCGAGAAAACACAAGATTCCTCACACTCGGACAATCACCTTACTTTAGCCAGAACCCTTTCACTAATGCCATTACATTAGGGAACCAACAAATTTCATACCTCCAGGATGAAAGTAGGTGATTTCAAAGGATCACGCTGATTTCGAAAATCATTGTAAAAAGTTTCTACCGCGCAAGGTTCAAAAGATGTGAACATATTTAGTATTTGAAATAAACAAAATCCTATACTAATTTCCACAATGTCACTCCGGTTATATTACTATAAAAGTTGATGAGCATGCTTCATAAAAGGTAAGACAGCTTCAACCTAACTCTGCTTCCCTCTGGCCTGCAATTAAAAATATAACAAATGACAGAAAACAATTACTCCCATTAAAAAATAATGGGAGTAATAAATTAATTTTAACTTAACTTTATTAATAAATAAATTAAATTTATTTCCCTATCTGAAATCAAATACATAATTTCCAAACTTAAATTTAAGCCTGGTGATTTCTTGTTTTTAATTCCTAATATTGTAATTAAACATTTACCATATCCCATCCTCAGTTCACTAACAGCTATATATAATGCATGTTTCAGACTCTACTACTTTCCAAACTCCTGGAAAACTGCACTTATCCTGCCAATTCCTAAACCCAACACAGATCACACTAAACCTGAAGATTTCAGACCAATTAGTTTGCTGCCAAATTTTTCAAAAATCTTTGAAAGAGCCATTTTAACCAGGGTTAATAAATTTTTAAATCAAAATAATATTCTTCCTAGTAGTCAATTTGGTTTCAGACGTAACCATTCTACTACGCATCAATTGTTATGTTTAACAGACTATATTGACACCAATTTCCAAAAATTACGTCATACTCTTGCTACATTTCTAGATGTAAAAAAAGCATTTGATAAAATCTGGCATGACGGATTACTTTTTAAATTGAGAAATATTGGTTTCCCAAATTACTTACAAAATATAATAAAATCGTTTTTAGTTAATCGAAGATTCAAAGTTCAAATAAATAACACTCTCTCAACTGATCACAATACACAAGCTGGACTTCCCCAAGATCTCCTTTATCACCTACGCTTTTTAATGTTTTTATTTCTGATATGCCTTACCTCTTACAGTCAGATATTGCCTTACTTGCGGACGACACTGCAATATTTACCACTCAGTGATTTTCTTTAGGTAGAGACAATCTCCAAGATGACCTAAATCTCCTCATGCCTTGGTTCAATGATTGGCAAATAAAAATAAATCACCAAAAATCTCAAGCTAAAATTTTCTCCTTAAAACGGATTCTTCCCACATATCCCTTAATAATTAATAACCATGGAGTTAAATGGCTTCCAAATGACACTCCTGTTAAATATCTTGGACTTCAAAGAGATACCAAATTAACTTGGTAAAACCACATAACATCAATTTCTAATAACACATATAAAAATATTAAAATTGTATCCATTCATAAATAGAAAATCAAAATTATCAAAAGACTCAGCATTAATAATATTTAAATACATTATACGACCTTCACTGACCTACCCACCAGCCCAATTTGGGGAGGTGCAGCTAAAAGCAACATTCAAAAATTGGAAGTATTGCAAAATAAATTTTTAAGATATATTTTAAAAGCTCCATGGTATATCAGAAATGATCAAATTTTAAAAGAATTATCTATAGAACCTCTGAAAACTTGGATTTTAAAACTTTCTTCTAATTTTTACTCTTCTCTTTCATCTTGCCCAACCACTCTTTTGTACGCTCTAGGTAAATCAACCAATCTTTTTCCACGAATAAATCAAGATATTCTAAAGACCTACTACACCCTCCTTAATTAGCTATAAAGCAGGTTCCAACATTTATAAATTAAATATTTATTTTTTTAATCCAAATATTGTATGCATTTTTCTGAAGGACCTTTCCTGGGTATCCTTAGTTGTTATTGTTTATATTGTAAATATTTTTGTCTTCTACCTTTGTTCATGCATGATGAAATGTAATTACAACAAAATTGTATACTATGTATCATAAAAACCCTTGAAAGACAATAATGTCGAAGAAGGAAATAAAAAACTATTAAAAAAATAAATAAAAGGTAAGAACAAGTTAAAAATGGAAAACGCATATTCGTGCAATAATATGCAGACATTAAAATGGTTTGTTGGTATTCTCCACGACATTGGTAGAGCGAATGACAATGATACGAGTTTTCCTTGCAATCACAACCTAAGGTTCATTGTACAAGTGACACAACCCTAGTGAGCAGTCCATGGTTTGTCCTGATCACAAACACGACAGCCAAAGTATGAAGAATACGTAATTTTTGTAATTTCATACATTTTTTCTTTGACGTTCGGAAGTAAATCTTCCACAAACGTAACAGAAGTTATTAGATTGACGATTTGCATTTTATCGAACCGATTCAATTCTGCAGATCATGTAATGAATTTCACTTTATAAAACCACAGAACTGTAATGTATTAATGTATTTGAGGCACACGCAAACCACACACGAACTTCGCGCGCACTACGGGTACAGTTCCGCATGACACTGACTCCGAATCTACCACCCCAACAGTTGAATACTTTATACACAACAGTTGGGTACTTTATATACAACAGTTGAATACTTTATATACAACAGTTGAATACTTTATATACAACAGTTGAATACTTTATATACAACAGTTGAATACTTTATATACAACAGTTGAATACTTTATATACAACAGTTGAATACTTTATATACAACAGTCGGATACTTTATATACAACAGTCGGATACTTTATATACAACAGTCGGATACTTTATATACAACAGTTGGATACTTTACATACAACAGTTGGATACTTTATATACAACAGTTGGGTACTTTCGATAAGGTAAGGGGTTAAATAATTCCTTTCGATGACTGAATCATTGAGATAATTCGTATATTTAACACATGACAGCATATTCTTTAGCTACGTTAGCAAAACACCTTGCAATGGCACTAGCGAAGTGCGTTATTTAATGAAAACTACATTACTTTCTAAGACCAAGTCATGTTTACTAACACAACGGTTTTATCCTTCTGGGTAATCGGATATCTGATGGTAACCATTTCTAATTCCATGGCCGTCATAGAGCACGAGGCATTGCGGAACGCGCACCCGCCGCCAGCTCCTGACGAAAACGATGGAAATCAGATCATTTTAAATAAATAAAGATTTCGAGAAAATGGTCTCTTTAAATGTTTGTCTTCGGAAAATCTATGTCCCGTTCCACAAACCACCCATCACTATAGAAAAATTGCAAATTGGTGTATTTGAGTACTTATAAAATGAATGTCATTAACTTGATCTGAGGACCAAAATGATTATTATTTTACCTCTGCAATGAAGCATAGTAGTTACATCTTACCATGTCTCCAAGACCCACATTTCCCGTGTGGGGCGTGATTCACACTAAATTCATTTTTTTAGTGTCTCGTTTTGACCTTTCTTGTTCCTTCTCGTCAGTTTCTAAGCGTAACGAAGTAAAGATATTTGATAGGAAAAAATAATTGTACAGGTATTGATAATTAAACAGTCAAAGGGGGAGTAAATAAATACGAATATCTATAAAAGCCAAAGTAGGTACACTGCAATATTTTAACGCCAAAAATCAGTCAACTTATAGAGTTGCTTAATATCACCTGCCTATACGTCTTAGAGATATTGCTACTTCAATTTCGTTGCCCTATCTCTCGTTTTGGATCAGTGGATTGGGAGAAACCACACACATGTCTATTAGCAAAATACACAAACACTTCACTGTTTTTATTTTCTCTACACGACGGTGACAATATTAAAATATTGCAATACTGTCATTTCATAAGTTTGTTCACAACTAATTAATTTTCTTCAACAGTACTATTGATTGTAGTACTTCAACAAGTGCTACAACAAATACACCGGAAATATGTTCTGCTCATGATGTCATCCACAATGTGATCATATTGTAACGAATATTGCGTCATCTGCCGGCACCACCACGAACTATCTGCATGCGCGGATTGCGACACCTGCCGGCGGCCCTTGAACTAGATGGTCCCAGTGTTCGCGGCGCTTATCGCACGGAGTCTATTTTTCCGAAACTCCAACGACATTAATAAAAATTCTATTTACAATTTAATACTATTTAAACAATAACAAGCTCTCGAACCTCAAACTAATCATAAATTCCCGGCACGCTATCATTTACACAATACCCAGGCCTATGCTGAATATCCGTTCGCACCTCACCAATTTCTTACGTGCGTTCGCTTAAATGTTTTTTTCTAGAGAATATGATCCCATACGCCCTTCCACAAGAGCATCGCTTCCAACGCCCTCTTCACACATACTACACATAATATGTTCGGGTCCGTGTCCATCCGCACAACGTTATGACACCAAGCATGCAATATTAAACTCTGTTGATCGGTTGTCCTAACAACGCGTATTCTTTGATTTTCGAGTTTGAAAACAATGCCGCTGGATGCTACCATTAAAACAAAACCCTGGTTTCTTGGCCTATCGCAATACGTAACAATAATTTAAGTTTAATGAAAACAAGAATATGCATGCAGTCATTCATGATGAAACAAATCTTGACAAGTACAGTACAGTATAGTTTAATTGAATTAAAATTAAAAGACTTACGTGGCAGCATTTCTCTGACGCCTATCTGCGTTGGCCGAGGTCGTGAAGAGCATCGTCGGGCGCGAAGTAAGTGTGTCTGTTCGAAACTTCGCGGATTCAAATCTCGCCTCGGAGATGGATGGATGCTTGCTTGCAGCGGCATGATGGAGCTCCCCTTAGCAACATATATCACCAAGGATATCCTCCCGATGACCAAAGCGGCCGGTTGCTCTGATCGGTAGTTTTCCGTGGTTTCTCCGATCAACACCAGGCGAATGACGGAGCAGAACCCTATCAAACGGGCCACGGACCGCGGGAGATCTGTCCTTCCCATTCCTTGTCCTATCCTCTCCCCTTACACACACTTTATACTTACACACTACTACTCTCTACTTACACTAACATGCACCACACTACCACATATTCCGGGAGACCGGTCGGGAGTTAAGAGCTTGTCCCGGCTGGGGCGGTGTCCCGTTGGTGGGAGAGTCCTGGTTAGGGGGAAACCCCACTAGTCGACGGTAGGTCGGCGCCGGATCTCACCATCCAGTGGGGGAAGATCACCGCCATCTCCCGTGAGAAAAAACATGCATTACACTGACGGGACTAATGACCAGAGCAGTTGACGCGCCCGGAAACATGAAAAAATCAATCAACCCATCCCGATGACCAAGAATGTGGAACTAGAGGACACCTCGAAGTTACAATAACCGTGTGAACTGTTGGGGCGCTATGTCCCGGGAGCCCACGGAGAACGGAAGTGGGGATGCCTAGGAGTAAAAAGGGCGACAGGTTAAATGTGACCTAATCAAACTTATGCAAATATAAGCATATTTTTAATCTCTTCGAGTCTTTCAAGAAACCACCGTGTGTATGGTTGCATTTACTTCTTCCGCCAGGTCTCCAGGCGTGGCTTTCATTGTTCCCCCTACTCTGACATAGAAGTGGCCCCTGAATCAGCATTTTCGATGCGTACAAACTAAATCCGCACTAACGCAGCCCGCGAGTCCCTCCATTGATTGATTTTTTCGTGTTTCCGGGCGGGTGAACTGCTTTGGTCATTAGTCCCGTTAGTGTAGTGTATGTTTTTCTCGGGAGATGGCGGTGATCTTCCCCCACTGGTTGGTGAGATTCGGCGCCGACGTACCGTCGGCTAGTGGGGTTTCCCCCTAACCAGGACTCTCCCACCAACGGGGCGTCGCCCTAGTCGGGACAAGCTCAAAGCCCCCGACCGGTCTCCCAGAATGTGGTAGTGTAGTGCATGTTAGTGTAACTGTGTGTGTGTGTGTAAGGGGAGAGGATAGGACAAGGAAGAGGGACAGATCGCGCGCGATCCGTGGCCCGTTTGGTAGGGTATTGCTCCGGCATTCGCCTGGTGTTGATCGGAGAAACCACGGAAAACTACCGATCAGAGCAGCCGGCCGCTAGAATTCTCCTCCAGACTGCGACTGAATTCGACCTAGCTGAAAAGCTAGTGTCGAAAAACCTGCCGCCATCAGGACTCGAACCTAGGACCTCGTCAGAGGCGCTGCAGTGACATCAGTTGATGCACTGAGCCACCACTCCCGGTCGCGAGTCCATGCTACTGGGTAAAGAGACCTAGACAAAAAGGTTGCGCTCCGCGTGTTTCATGGGGCCACGTGGTACGCTCCCTGGCGTCGCCCACCCAACGATTACCGGGGAGAGGGTAGACACTTGCCTATAACGCATGCGTGTGTCAGGAACGAAAATATGTCAGGAGAAGGATGATGCATGATGGTGTCCAATGTGCTACAAAACACAGGTTAACAACCACTCCTATACGGGACTCAAACCCGCCACCCGCCGAACGGCACTCGTGCCTCAGCGACCTGGACCACCGGTCGGCCTAATCAAAGATATGATGTAAACATCTTGATTTTCTTACCTTGTTCAACTCATTGTCGTGAGGAAACCGCTTAACGATTTTTGCAATCATCTGAAATTGCAGTACACTTGAGTTATAGTGAACTTCTGGGGACTAACATGTTTGGTTTCCTATATCCGATGTCAAAAATAAATAGAATTTCTCCACAACAATTTATTTTATTAATATACCGCACAATTCATTAACAGCACGAACTGAAAATTTCAATGTTTTTATTTATACGGAAAAATATCAACAATTTTCAATCGTTTGAACATTATTCATTACATCCTTCTCCAGAAGTCATGTTCTCTCCATACTTGATTCTGCAGTGTCCTCTAAGTATCGTAATAATCTTGACACCTTTCAATGCCTCTTGCACTGCTGGAACGCCACTCCACACTCCGAAGGCCCTTTTAATCGTTTAATAACATAAGTCCTGGAAATTATGTGGATCTCTTATTTCCTAGGTTCACTATAACCGAGGTTCAGTTTCACTAGAAACGAATCTTCTTATGCTTATTTGTAATGTAAGTGAAACGGGACCAGTGACTTAAGTTCACTATATCCGAGTTCACTATAACCTAAGTCGAGTGTAATTTAGGTTGGAAAATTGTTACAAATATAATGGAGGTCAGTTTTACTTCCCCACAAAGTGGAAAATTCTATAACAAATATATTTGTTATTAAACAATTTAATTAATAAATTGTGGAAACAATGTAACATTTTTCTCTACTTAAAAAATTGTGGGTACGACAACCTACAAAGCGAGATTATTATTAGTCTAGGCACTTAAAGGTTTTAAGTTTTGTATCGAAATTTATAATTTACAAAGGTATTGTTGATACATAAGATGCTAAATGTAGTAAAATAATAATAAATATAATATAAATAAATAATAACAAAATACAATAGATGTCTTTATTAATTAATATACACAGTACATAAAAGTTATTAATATTACAGCATTTTCTGTCACAAAAGATATTGAATATTGGCTATTTGTTCTAAAAAGACCACAACATATCTTCATCTTTCCACTAAAGCATGAAATAAAAACTCTTTAGAAACCAGAAAGTCTCTATCCAGAGACTTTCTTAAACAATTAAGTTTCCTTTCAACAGTAATTTCACATACATAACATGTTTTACATAGTTTCGACAATTAATTAATGACAATAAATGAGAAGTAAAATCTCGAATTCTGAACGTATGTAATTGTACATATTGTTGGATAATAACATTGATTTAATGTTTCTCTGAATGACAGGAAAGTAGCAAAAAGTAACTTACGCATGACTTCAAATTCATTCAACAAATCATTCACTCTCTCCAATAAGTCCATTTTGAATGCAGATTAATGATCTAAAAATACAGCAAAATATACAAATAATCTGAATTTGAGAAAATGCGATCAGAGCAAATGAAAATTTTAATCATATGGTAAGAAGTGTAAATGTTCCAAGTGTCTTGTGTTCCAAGCCTTCCTTAAATCACACATCGTAAAGTTAATGTACTTTTCCTTAATTCCTTCCGTTACTAGGCAATTATGTTTGTAAACATATCTACATGATCTAGTCACTTTTAACATTAATCGATACCGCCATAATAGTCGTAAATATATGTTTTATCCAAAATTACGTCAGGTTTTTTTATGTATCTTACATAGTTATTTCTTTGTGCTTTTAATTTGTTCATTATATTATTTTCGCTGTAGCTACACACTATTGCATCTTTGTAACTGTTTCTGTGTCTTTTAGAGCTGATATGCACCTGAAAAAGTGAACGCACGGGTCCGAGAGACGTTTCCCAGTAACCACAACAGTGTGTCACCTGCAAAAACAAGAAGGGGAGGCACCGGTGAAATTTCGTGAAATTTGAAGAAAAAAGTGTTTTTTTGTTTTTATGATGATAAATATTATTGAACATTCTAGTTTCTTGTCCCGGCGTGTGATTCGTTTTTCTCGCGTTTAAATGCCCCAAACGGGTCTTTAAATGCTCACTCGCGTGGGGTGCCCCGCCCCTTTTTGCCGAATATCGACGCTTTTCTAAAAAAAACAAGAAAAACTTTGAATTTCGCGGTGTTTTTTCGTGTATATGCTGTGGAGAGGCATTAAAGCAGTGCATGCAACATTGAAATGCATAAAGCAGTGTAGAAAACCTGATTTACTGTAACAGTGAGCTTGTTTCCTGTATACATTTTACTTCGTGTTTCGTCGTTATCGTTGTGTTCTTGGAAGTGGTTTCTCAGTATAATTATAGTTCGTATATAGTAGCAGTGTCTTTTCTTTCTTAATTTTCATTAGTTTTCGTAGTTTCATAGTTTTTTTTCAATTATAAGTTATACGTAATTATAAGCGAAATTGTTGTAGGTTAGTTTACAGTGTTTTAGTTATTTCTTTAGCAGTGTTTCGGTTAGTAGCGTGTTAGGAATATAATATTTTGAATTAATATTCATAGACACTTACAAATATGAATAAAATTCAACAAAATAGAGTTGGGAAGAAGAGACCTTCCAAGAAAACTTTAGCAGCCAGAAAAAATTGCCAGAAAAAAATTGCTTCAATTATTGTGCCTGAAAATGAGCAGATTTCATTGCCTGTGCTTTCTACAAATATTCAAGAACAAGAGCCTATTGCTTCCACCTCATCACAATGTGAAGCATCAACTACTTCAGCAAAAAAAATCAGTCTATTTGAAGAAATGGAAGAAGAAACTGATGGAAAAGCTGCTGAGTATTTGCTAACCCGCTGTGACATTTGGCAAAACATTTTGAATAATGTTGCTTGCAAGGGATGCGGTGAAACAAACATGACCTCTACTATTGAAAATGTGAATGGTTTTGCATCAAATGTGGTGGTGAAATGTGATTCATGCTCCAGTATCTTCAAAGTGTGTACTAGTGAGAGAGTGCATTGTACAGTTTCATCTCGTCCCCCATTTGACATCAACAAAAGAATAGTGGACAGTTTCTTGTCTTTTGGGAAAGGACATGCAGCCATAGAAAAATTCTCTATAGGCATGGGCATGCATTGCCTAAGTGCTTCTTCTTATAATGATCATTTGCAAACTATTGTAAAAGATACTGGATTGCTGAAAGAAGAAGTTTTGAGAAAAGCCCACAAAGCTGTGCGTAAAGCACATGAAGATGAAAACCCTGAGCTAAAAAATCAGGAAATAATTGACATAGCAGTATCATATGATGGCACCTGGCAAAAAAGGGGTCATTCATCTCTTTATGGAATTGGAGCTGTCATAGATATTCTAACTGGATTAGTAATTGACTATGAACTTCTATCAAAATATTGTGGAGTGTGCTCTAGCAAAAAAGCACAAATGAGTGATAGTGAATACAGAATGTGGTTTGAAGAACATAAAATCAGTGGGGAGTGTGACTGTAATTTTGAGGGTTCTGCAAATTCAATGGAGGTAGGAGCTGCATATACCTAGTCTGGCCATAAATACTGTTACAAATTTCGCGCCGTAGTCAGCCATCTTGCTCATGACACAGACTGGCGGCAAGTAGGGGAACCTACCCTGTAAACAGTGCTGGTTAACCTACAAAGTGCCATTCTTGTCTCCTGGAAGCAGTTGCCATGGAGTGGGGTGATTACGAAAACCGTGTTGCAGTAATAGCATTGCACAGGGTGGGGAAAGAGCCATCTGAGATATTCAACACATTGAAAAAGCTGAAAATCAGCAGGATGTTTGTGTATCGCACAATAAAACGGTACAACGATACCAAGAGCGTGTCCGACCGTCCTCGGCCGGGTCGTCCAAGGTCTGCCAGGACTCCCAAGCTCATCAACGCAGTGAGGCAAAGAATTCGGCGAAACCCAGTTCGAAAACAGAAGGTGATGGCCAGAGAAATGAATGTTGCCACGAGAACCATGTCCAGAGTGCTAAGGAGTGACCTGGGACTGAAGGCTCTTCGCCGCAGCACAGGACAGTTCCTCACCGCCCAATTGAAGAAGCAGAGGGTCGTTAAAAGCAGAGCACTTCTTAAGCGATACGCACAAAATGGTCACCGCAAGATTTTGTTTACCGACGAAAAAATTTTCACGATCGAGGAACAATTTAATAGGCAAAATGATCGCGTGTACGCCCCTGATGCGAAGACAGCTCGCCAAGTGGCTCCGAAGATCCAGAGGACTCATCATCCAGCTTGTGTGATGGTTTGGTGGGGGGTGTCCTATGAGGGGGTCACAGACATCCATTTTTGTGAAAAAGGTGTCAAGACGTCTGCAAAAGTGTACCAAGAGACAGCGCTGGAGCCGTTTGTGAAGCCCCTAAATACGTCAATGTTCAGCGGCCAGAGTTGGAGCTTCCAGCAGGACTCAGCTCCAGGCCACAAGGCTAAAACCACTCAGAATTGGCTGGAGTCCAATGTGCCCGACTTCATTGCAGCAAAAGATTGGCCCTCTGGAAGTCCAGACCTCAACCCACTGGACTACAAATTGTGGTCAGTGTTAGAAGAAATGGTCTGCAAGAAGAGACATGCCAATTTGGAAAGTTTGAAAAAGTCTTTGAAGAACGCCGTGGCCAAATTTCCTCTTCATGTAGTGCGTGAATCAATTGATGCATGGCCAGATCGATTAAAATCATGTGTCAAAGCAGGAGGTGGCCATTTTGAATAATATTTTGTAAATATGTGTGAAAATATATGGTCGTTTAACCCTCAAAACTGGTTTTCTCTCCTTCTACCTCAACTCGATTTACAGATTATTTGAGTTGTAACAGTATTTATGGCCAGACTAGGTATAATGTGGAAAAGATCAGAAACATTTTGCAGAATGAGGTATACAGCTTTACTGTCAGATGGGGATGCAAAAACTTATAAGAATTTAGTAGACATGCAAGTGTATGGACCAGATGTAAATATTATCAAAGAAGAATGTTTAAATCATATTGCTAAAAGGTTAGTGACAGGGATTAAGAATGTTGTAAAAGAGTGGAAAGTAAAAGGAGTTACTCTTGGTGGCAGAAAATTAGGTAATTTGAAAGAGGAGACAATCATTAAATTAGGGAACTATTATAGAGGTGCCATAAGAAACAATACACCAAATGTGGATCAGATGAAAAGTGCTATATACAGGGTGCGGCAGTTAAATCCGGACAAATTTCAATTTGAATTTCCCGCCATATTGTTGTTTCGTCAGAGGTCGCGATTGAGGTTCTTGAAGGCCATGGGCACCTAGTAAACAGTCATAACCTTAAAATGGCCGAGATGTTACGAACAAGTGCGGAGTACAATCGAAGAGCCGCGATTATCGAAAGCCTTCGCGCTGGGCGGTCGGCGACCGAGATCATTCGATTCTTCGGGTACCCGAGGTCGACCGTCTATGATGTTGTGGCGAAATTTAATGCTGCAGAGAAGTCCGAGGAAGGTTCCGCTAACCCGGCGAGAAGTTCCCATTCGAGAGAAACCGTGTCACGAACTCCGGCTGTCGTGGAAAGGGTTCAGGAGCTGATTATGGAGGACCCTGGACAATCGTTACGGAAATTAGCGTCAGTGGTGGGTGTCAGCGAGCGAACAATGCGTCGGATTGTCGAGGAGAACCTTCGTTACAAGTCGTACGTAATAAAAGTACGACAGATGCTGTCTGAGTCTGCCAAAACAAAGCGGATTGCTCGCTGCAACCTCCTGCTGTGTTCTTTGAAAAACGAAGCAGCGGGGCGAATCAGATTTTTTTCCGATGAAAAAATCTTTACTGTTGATGCGAAAATCAACCGGAGAAATGATCGCTGGCTCGCTCACGAACCTGAGGATGTCCCGATTGTTGCAAGAACAAAATTTCCGGCAAGTGTTCACGTCCTAGGTGTTGTATCCAGTGAGGGTGAAGTTATGCAGCCACATTTCTTTGAAAAAGGACAAACTGTCACGAAAGAAGTTTATTTAAACGTTTTGAAGAATGTTGTGGTACCGTGGATGCTAACTGTAGCCGCGGGGAGGGAATATGTTTTTCAGCAGGACGGTGCACCGGCTCATACGAGCCATTTAGTGCAAAATTGGCTGTCAGACAATGTGGACATGTTCTGGTCCAAAGAGTTTTGGCCCCCAAATAGCCCGGATTTGAACCCTCTAGACTATTATGTTTGGAGCGTTGTTGAACGGGTTACTAACAAGTCGAGGCACCCTAATGTCGCATCTCTACGCACCGCTATCGAAGCAGTATTCGCGAGTATGGACAGAGTTGCGTTACAGAGAGCGTGCGAGCGCTTCAGGCCAAGGATGGAGGCGGTCATTGCGGCCAATGGCGGTTATATTGAGTGATTGTATTCCTGACAGATCACACGAACATCAAGTGAAAACATTTTCCTTTACACTTATAATTTGTGTCAATAAATAACATTTGTAAACAAAAGTTTAATTTGTCCGGATTTATCTGCCCTACCCTGTATGCTACTCTGTACCACTGCATGAGCTCTGATGACAAACCTCAACATTTCAAGTGTCCTGGAGGGGAGCTCTCATGGTGCTTTTATAATAGATCTGTGGCAAAAGGGGAAAAAATTCCCACTCATAAAAATAATATGAAAACAGTGTTATCCACAGATGTTGCGATGAAAGTTATTCCAGTATACAGACTACTGGCATCGAATGAAATTCTAGAAAGATGTTCTAGAGGAAAAACTCAAAACTCCAATGAATCATTACATAATGTCATTTGGACAAAATGTCCAAAAGAAACTTTTGTTTCTAAAAAAAGAATGGAACATTGCATCACTGAAGCTATTAGTGAATTCAACATGGGCTGCCATACAGCACAGACAGTGAAAGACTTTATTCTGGGGAGCCCTTCAAGCAAAGCTGCCAAAAAATTAAGTGCCATTCGTGACCAGCGAAGAATAAAACGCAGTGCCGAAGCCAATAAAGTTGGTGCAAAAAGTACCAGGAAGAAAAGCAAGCTGGCCAAATTTAGAAAGGAGCAAGCCAAAAAGGTTGCTGAAGGTCTCACATATGCAGCTGGCAGTTTCTGAGGTAAATGTGATTCACAATATACATTTAAATCTTAAAATTCATTTATCCGAAAACCAGTTTTCATTGCAAATTCTTATAATTAAAAAGCTCCTTATGACATAATTTTTCAAATAATAACTTGAAACTTGTACAGTAGCTTTCTATAAGATTAAAGAACAAAACTTGGTTCTTAGAACATTAAAATATCTTTTAGTTTTCATTTGAAGCCAAATAAATATCCACATAATATGCAAAATATTATGATATTTGTCTACAAAAAATTCAAATATTTTTTTTAAAAAAATGAACAAAGATATCAAAAAAGTAATAACTAATTATTTTTCTTTCAGGTCTAAGGCAACATTTGTTCAAAGATGGAAGAAATATATTTATTTTTTTGTCACCTGGGACATTTTAAGAAAGACGTTGAAAAAAAGACATAATATTTTTTTATAAATAAACTAATGTGCGTATTGGAAAATAAATTAGTGAAAATATTACCTTTGATATACTTATTATGTTGTAAAAAAACTTAGGTTTGTAGTACATAATTTGAAGAAAAATCAATTTTCACCAGTGCCTCCCCTTAAATGGAATAAGCCATATAATGCCCCAACATGAATGATTACACGGGCCAACCACCAAAAAACCTTTTCGATATGTTTACCTAATTCTTGTTTTGGGTGTGCTGATTCCAAAAATAACATTAAAAATGCCGTATCACCCACCATTTGTTCACATTTAACATTTTCTCGGTATAGATAGACAAATGCAGCTGAGTCTCTAGAAACGTACGAGAAGCAGGAAGTTAGAATGAGAAAATATTAGGACTACAAAGAGGGTAGTATACGCTTTGATAAAATATTTCTACAGTGACTCCTTCCAATATCACGCAACGATAGGTCTTGGGAGTTTCACAGTCAGAGCTGCATTAGACAAGCAGTACGGCGTTTGTTTTATTCGAGGTCCATTTGTTGGCATTGTTACTATACTAGTTTAGCATTTGGTATTCAGTCGTTATTAGTCATGGTTGGAAGAACAGTTCTGACAGTTTGTGTTATATTTGTGGAGAATTTGTGATTAACAAATACCAACGGTATCTTAAAACTGGGGGATCAGGATGGGGAAACTTGGGGGATCAGGACAAATCTTAGGCGCCATAGAAAATGGTCAAAAGGAGAAAAAAATCCTTTAGATTTGTCATTCCAATGGTATTAAGGGAGCCAAGGAATCATTGATTTTTACTTTTGTTGCATTGATGTTACGAGAAGCAAATCAAAAAACAGAAAAGTAATTCAGTACCCTATTCTACCATCTGCAATTCGGCCAATAGGCCGTAGTCCAGATGTGCCTGTTCCTGAACTACCAGTGGCTATTGCAACTGTTAATCTGGATAACATGTGAAATGACGAATCGAGTGATGAGTTTCAGTGTCCCTTAAACAGGGTGGAAAACTAAATAGTTTACTCAAACTCAGCTAAATGATTTGGTCAGAGATTTCGGCTTAATAAAGGAGAAAGCTGAATCGCTTGGACACAGACTCATCGAAAATAATTTGTTAGCAGCTGGAACTTCAATTCATTTGCACAGGAGAAGACAGCAGCAATTTGCTCATTTTTTTCAAACAAGAACAGGAGATAGTATATTGCTCGAATATTGCCAGTCCGATGAATTACTACATCAGGTCATGTGGTGACTTACAAATAACATGCACGCTTCTTGGTCAGCAAAGCAGTTTTACTAAATTCTCATGTTTCCTATGGTAATGGGATAGTAACGAACGAGATCAGCATTGTCTAGAAATAATCGACCAGTAAGAAAATCTATAAAGCCAGAAGAAAAGAACAGTTTACGGGAACATCTAGTAGATGAACAGAAGAGTCTGTTGCCTCCATTGCACATAAAATTAGGACTCGTGAAACAATTTATGAAGGTCTTACATAAAGATAGGCAAATGTTTCAAATACTTTTGTGAAAAGTTTCCGCAATTGTCTGAAGCAAAGTTATAAGAGTATCTTCGCTGGGCCTGATAGAAAAATGTTTGATCCCCAATTTAAACTACATATCATAGTAAATGAAAAAGAAGCGTGGATTGCATTTAAACACGTAAATAAGTTCCTAGGCAACTAAAAGACCCAGTCCATTGTAATGGGACGGACGCGCGCGTCAGGATTCGACGTATGTACTAAATTTTATTTTAAATAACGTTGGGAGCCTCCGCCATTTGAGAGCCAGGAAAGTGGCAATTTTTCGCTGCCTACGCGCCGATGACACCCGCTGCGGTCGGCCCTTTTGTGTTGGGCAGAGGTACGGCTGGGCGCGCCACGACTCACGGGGAATTAACGGACGCCGCGCCAGCCTTCAACGCGGCGTCACCCGGACAGCCAAGATCATCCACATGACTCCGGCCGCGGATGCCTACGACTTCAACTGATACACACTGCTTCAAGAAAGAAATATCTACACTAGGACACAGTGTGCGTAAAATTGTCAATGCTAAACATAAAATCACAAAACAACCAACGCCAAGGTTCTTCGTAGATCTAGAAACAAGCGCACACAAGTAAATATACATAACAGAATTTCTATTTAATTGCAAAATAAGATTTGAACCTTCACGAGTGAAGAGAGAAGTTGTTCAAGGCAAACGTTGCCAAGATTTTCATCACACGAATAGCTACTCTCATCTCCCACCTCACTGTCTTAAATGTACAGGTGATCAACATTCATTACAGTGTACCAAGGACAGAACAACAAAGAACTCGTGCATTTTATGTGATGGCGATCATCCTGCAAATTACAAAAGTTGCTCTGTTTATGAACACGAACGCAAAATGAAATATTCTCACAATGAAAAGTCGAAAGAATTCAAGGCATATCAGCAACAGCAAAAAGAACAACCCTATCTTAGTCACCAAGATCAACATCTACAAAAACACGTTTTTCAAGCTCTAGGAAATCCACAAATTCAAACATACAACAGAACATACATACACTATTCGGAAGCTGTCAATAATGAAAACTCAAAATTCAGTGCAATGCAACAACCATTCACAAACTATGAAATAATATCTGGGTCATTCCAACTAAAATCGGCCGACATTTTATCGACCCTCTCCAAATTACCTGAAAACACTCATACTTCTTCATTTTCGTCTAAAAATAAGTAGAAATGTGCTCATTTGGTTTAATTCATTGTATTTTCGTTTATATTTCACATAAAACATTTAGCTGTTTTTGCCCTATTTCACAGAGCACTAAGAAACAAAATTGTATTTAACTTGTAAAATTAATACAAACCATAGATATTTCAATAATTTCGAATGTATATGTGCATAAACATTTGTTATAACTCATTGCTAGTGATTTTTGGATTGACCATGCTGAAATATGGGGTCAAAGGTCAAAAATATCGGTTTTTCTTTAAACATTTATTCTCAAAATACGCCATCTCCGATTTTGCTGAAATTTTGGGAAATTAAAGCTAGGGGGTCATACTTTAACATATAAAAAAATCCCAGATGTTTTTTTGTATTTTCTTAAATTATCCTGATTTGAAGTTGATATTCCATATTTTCTATTTCGCGTTTTAAGAGAACTTGATATGTAAAGGTACTAAGGACATAATTATTTACCTAATGTTATACTATTTGAAATTATATATTCATAAAGTTTCTAATCGTGTAATTAATTACTTGTTCATTACTCAGTGGCTGCTCTCCCATAAGGTCACATGGTCACGTGCCCTCCCACTTGTAAAAGAAACTATTAAAAGTGGATTGAAATGCATGACATTTTATCGCGCAAAACTTCTAGACAATTTACGATAAGGTATTCACGGTCGATATCAGTGCCATCTACACGTAGTAGATTGCACTGTGTACATCGATATTTCACAGCGACGACTAACGAGGTAGTTGTGGCAACAGGGCGAAGTCCACGAGCGTCTTGTGACCAGCTCCCTCCCGTTCAGCCAAAGTTTTCCCCATAGTGCGAGGAAAAAAGGGAGGGGGTAATGCTTCCTTATGGCCATTCTGGGGCACAAGATTTTTGTGACTGCCACTGCAAGCGCCACTTATCAGATGTACAAACAGCACTCCTAGTGTCAGAGAAGTGAAATGCGTGAATCATCTCAGCTGGGAATCCCCGATTAATCTGTAGTTTTTTTGAGCGTGTGTGCTGGTATGTGCTGTGCATTTGTTGTTTTAAATTGAATTGTTTTCTCATTCATGTGTTTTGCATGTTGCATTGATTTTCTAGCGTATTTCTGTGCCCTACCTGATCAGATGTTTACGAGCCGCCACTGTTCATACTTATTATAGGTGGTGCCACTTGTTTTATGCAAACATGCCCAAAACGGTCGCCGCATGATCTATTGTATTGCAACGTGCATTCGTTTTGGGTTCACGACTCCATCCCTGAAAAAGCGAAAGCAGCGCGAAATCGTAATTTCTTTGCTATGATGCTGATTGAAAACAGTGATTTGCAGTGATTCAGATTAAAAACTTGTGACGAGTGCTGTGAATCCTGCGTTCAGTTCTAAAAAGTGGTTGGAAAGTAAGTTCACTTTTGACATTCGTTTAAAAATAATAGATAATATCCTAATTTTTGTTAAATGCAATGAAATATTTTTAGATCACATTGGTCATGGATTTGTCGAGTTGTTCGTTGAAGGATTCGTCTTTTAAATGTTCAGAAGACGGAAAGTTAAAACCAGCCCAGGCTTTTTCAGAAAAACAGCTGAGTTTGATTCAACGTCGGAGTCAATCTACTCAAACAATTGAGGGGATATGTTTGAATCATGAAATGGCTTTACTCATATTTTATGAAAACAAACAAACGAAATGTTGTGATCCGTTAAAGAATCACAAAAAGTCGATAAAGTCAGGCTTATGGACCATCACTGAAGAATTCGATGAATCTTTTTCTCCGACATATCCTGTACTTATTGAAGGAAGGAAGCTGTGTTCTAATTGCCGAACGTATATATAAAAACTGTGATCAGGCAGTCGCTTCTCAGATGTCCAATTTGTCCAGCTCTGAAGAAAGTTCACAAGAATCTCCTGCTTTTGGTACACCCCCTCAGATGTTATTGGACCAAATTAATGACAGTTTAGCTGTGATGAACATTGAAAAAATCGCAAAAAATTCTTTGGCAACAAAATCATACAGGATTAAAAAATTGGATGAAATTATGATGTTCTATGAAGCATCATTCGACAAAATTTTAATCTCTGGAAAATCTGATCAGCTTGAAGGTAAATTATTTTTTTTAATGAAAAATATATTATTTTTTAAAATTAAATCATTAAATTGTAGTGTTTAAAATTTAAAAAATTATAACTATATAATATTACGTTTACAGATGCACCGGATATAATGGACTATGCAACGGCTGGAGAAGAGATGATCGCTCAATTGAAACACAAGTTGCAGTCATGTGTTTCTAATAAAGATAAAATTACAGTTTTGTCCGTTTTACCATCTTCCTGGAGCATATTTAAAATCACCAAAGAATTCAACGTTTCAAAACATCTTGTTAAGAAAACCAAAGTTTTAGTTGCAGAACAAGGTATACTCTGTTCGCCAAAACCAAAGCCAAGGTATGAGACACCTGAAGAAACCGTAATTCGAGTAATTAACTTTTATCTCGATCCTGAAATTTCGCGAGAAATGCCCGGACGCAAAGATTATAAGAGTGTGCTTGTCGATGGAAAGCGAGAGCACAGGCAGAAGAGACTCGTTTTAGGAAATTTAAAAGAAATTTTTGAAGTCTTCAGGGAACAATTTCCAAACGATAAAATTTCGTTTTCCAAGTTTGCAGAACTTCGACCAAAACAATGTGTACTTGCTGGTTCCTCAGGTACACACACAGTATGTGTGTGCTGCATTCACGAAAATTTCAATTTAATGTTGACTGGAGCCGCCTTGTTGCCCATGGAATTCAAAACAAACACACTGGAGAAATTTTCAGATGTATTAAGTGCCATCAAATGTACACCACCAACCGATTCCTGCCACGAAAGACTCTGCAGTGATTGTTCGGATATCACGGATTTCAAGGATATGATACTTGACAAGCTTGAGTCGGATGATATTGAGAATATCACCTTCAATCAATGGATAAATGTTGATCGCTGTTCACTGGATACTATAATAAAACCAGTTAACCAATTTGTAGACGTCCTGATGGAGAAATTGGAACAACTTTCGCCCCATCATCATATTTCAAAACAACAAGCTGATTACTTTCGACAAGTAAAAACAAAAGCTGACATTGGAGAAATTATTATAGTTGCCGACTTTTCGGAAAATTATTCCTTCGTGCTCCAAAACAGCATTCAAGGAGTTCATTGGAATAATACACAAGCGACAATCCATCCATTTTGCTGCTATATCGGAGGCAAAGAATCTGAACTTTTGAGTTACGTCATCATCTCAGACGATTTGGAACACAATACTGCAGCCGTCAATTATTTTCAAAAGTTGTTGATCAATTTTTTGAAACATAAAATTCCTGATTTGAAAAAAGTCATATACTTTTCTGATGGAGCCGCAGCACAATACAAAAATAAGTACAATATTTTGAATTTAAGTTTACATGAGGATGATTTTGGCGTACCAGCAGAATGGCATTACTTTGCTACATCACATGGGAAAGGCCCAAGTGATGGACTGGGAGGAACCATCAAACGACTTGCAGCACGAGCGAGTTTGCAGTTACCACCTGGAGAACAACTTCAAACTCCTTTTCAATTGTTCGAGTGGGCTCAGCAAAACATTTCAGGAATGAACATTGGATTTGCACCGAAAGATGCAATTGCCGCACACAGAAGCAAGCTGAGCAACAGATTTAAAAGTGCGTTACCGATCAAGGGCATCCGAGGATTCCATTCTTGTATACCACAACCAAATGGCTTTGTCGAAATGAAGATTCATTCACATCACGCTGACGCAATTTTATTCAACGTTACCGAAATGTACAACTGGGCAAAACTTCAGTCTGAAGCTGAACCAATGTCTACAAGGTATATAATATTAAAAAAATGATATATTATATAAGTTTTTTTTAAATTTATCTATTTCTGTAATATTTCATTTTTTCTTCTTTAGATCCAGTACCAAAGGCTTTTCGCAACCAAAGACTGAAGCTACAAAACGACGAAAAACTAACGAATTCTGAAATGATCTCAAAAGCAAAGTATAAAAAACACATTTTCAGTTTTTTCGAATGTTAAAATATTAGGTTTTCCGTGTATTTTAATCCTTTAAATTAATACATAAATTAAAAAACATGGATTTCACAGAAATAGTATCATTTTGTATCTTTTGACCTAAGAAAGATCCATATGGATTTGAATAAAACAAGTGGCGCCACCTATAATAAGTATGAAAAAGTAATTAATTACACGATTAGAAACTTTATGAATATATAATTTCAAATAGTATAACATTAGGTAAATAATTATGTCCTTAGTACCTTTACATATCAAGTTCTCTTAAAACGCGAAATAGAAAATATGGAATATCAACTTCAAATCAGGATAATTTAAGAAAATACAAAAAAACATCTGGGATTTTTTTATATGTTAAAGTATGACCCCCTAGCTTTAATTTCCCAAAATTTCAGCAAAATCGGAGATGGCGTATTTTGAGAATAAATGTTTAAAGAAAAACCGATATTTTTGACCTTTGACCCCATATTTCAGCATGGTCAATCCAAAAATCACTAGCAATGAGTTATAACAAATGTTTATGCACATATACATTCGAAATTATTGAAATATCTATGGTTTGTATTAATTTTACAAGTTAAATACAATTTTGTTTCTTAGTGCTCTGTGAAATAGGGCAAAAACAGCTAAATGTTTTATGTGAAATATAAACGAAAATACAATGAATTAAACCAAATGAGCACATTTCTACTTATTTTTAGACGAAAATGAAGAAGTATGAGTGTTTTCAGGTAATTTGGAGAGGGTCGATAAAATGTCGGCCGATTTTAGTTGGAATGACCCATCTGTAATACAAAAATCATTCGAAAGATTACAGGAAAGCAACAACCAAGATTACAGCAAAGCTTCATCAAGCAGTCAGAACAAATAAATATGTATCACATACTCTTCAAGTAAGGAGCCACAATACCTTCTATATAACTGCAACGTGGAACGCCAACGGTTTGGCACAACATAGTCAAAAATTACGCAGCTTTCTAATTACTCAAAAATTGATGTAATGCTGATTTCAGAAACGCATTTCTCTGAGAAAAGTTATAGTTTTATACCTGGCTACGATTTTCTGATTACTCGCATGGCCTTGAGCATACCTGGTCGAAGGGTTATGATTTTCAACGCGGAGAATAGAAGCCATGCCCTGCGCCTTCTCACGCACAGAGTCGGGATAGAGTGAATTTCTCGAAGGCCTATGCCTTGAGAGACAAACGACCCACGGTAGAATTCTACGCAGACGGCGGACGCCCATCTCCTTCAATGTCCGGCTAACACGACTAAATCGCGTATCACAGGGATAGCGAATTTAAAACAAGATTGCAGATGCATTCATTTCATTAAGAACATCTCGCGCCTCTTTGTCAATTGCATCAAATGCACAGGAATTCCGTTTTATAAAGATTTTCCCCCCTACAAGACATTAAAAACCGTTCCGTTTCCGCGTTTAAGAGGTTCCGTTTTATTCCGTTTTATACTGTGTAAAATGTCATTTAGCTTCATGGTCCGGAGAAATTTTCCAGTTTAGGCAGGTTTCCGGATTCTACAGGGTCCGGTTTAGACAGATTTTACTGTACTACGAAAGCAAAGTCTAGAAATAATGTAAACCAAAATGCAAAACTGTAAGCTGTGTAGCTGGTGGTGTAGGGGAAAGGTGTCAGGCGTGTTAACTTGAAGGACCCGAGATCGAATCCCAGCGAGGAGAAAATAATTGCTGCTGGAATAAGTTTCATTCCGTGCTGGTCGGTCAGACTGTGCGGACGTGTTTTCCGGGAGCTCTGGTGAAAGGCAGTGATAGGGTGTTCTTTGGAATGTTATCGGGCGCACGTGGGGTCTTTTGTCGCGCTCCTTACCTGGAGCGCCGCGCCCGGCGCTACTCTATACAGCGATTCCTGGCGGCTAGTAGCGGTGTTGAGTTCTTCGGTTCTTGCTATGCTGCTGGTAATCGGCGGGGTGGAACTAAATCCTGGCCTTAGCAGCGATGCAGTTTTACAACCGTAAGCAATGTGTGCCGGTTGTGAACGGAACTTGCGAACTGCAGCGCAGTGCTATAGGTGTTACCGCTGGTGTCACTACAGTTACCTGTGGTAACGTTAAGGGGCGGTTTAGAAGCAGTGAAGATTGGACCTGTGGCGCCTACCGTGTTACTCGGGAGCAGAGGACCGATGAGCGAATACGGGAACTGGAGAAAGAATTGAATACAACGAGGGCATTACTCGAATATTGCATGGAAAGGAACAAGGAGCTGGAAGAATAGTTACAAGCGATTACCAGCAGTGTTTCGAAGACTACGTCAGATGCTGATAAGGGTGCTGAAAAAAATGTGCTTGTTCTAGGGGACAGCATCGTTCGGCATACTGGGACTGGCAACGAGGCTCTGGACATACGGTGTTTTCCGGGCATTCGAAGGGCGCAACGACGCCGAGTTATCGAGAGCCAGGACCTGGGTCGACCGGATGCAGTTATTTTACACGTGGGAACAAACGACTCGAAAAGGAATGTACACTATGTTATAGGTGACCTATATGAACTTGTAAAAGCAGCAAGAAAAAAGTTTCCTACTGCAAAATTAATTTTCAGTGGTTTATTGCGGAGGAGGGTCACTCGCTGGACCCGGATAGGCCGCATCAATGACGGCATGGACGGGGTGGCGAGCACGTTAGATGTGCAGATAGTGGATTTCAACGCCTGGATTGCAGATGGCGACCTGGCCCGCGATGGTCTACACCTCAACAGGAGGGGTGCCTCAAAGCTGGAGCGCTTATTTGCGAAGATCAGCGCGCACGCCGCCACAGCGGACACCGGGAGCAACTGAGAAGAAAAAGCGATGGACATAGATCAGGGTACGTCTCCGGTATTGCTGCAGGTAAACTGTAGAAGCGTCGTTAATAAAAGTTTAAACTTTTGGAATCTTGTGGAAATATACAACGCCAATATTATTACAAGAACGGAATCATGGCTTGGTGTGAATATCTCAAATGCGGAGATATTTAGGGGAGATTTCGTAGCGTTTAGAAGAGATCGGGGTAATCGCGGTGGGAGTGTATTTGCATAAAAAATTGCGTAAGTCCATAGAATTGTGGTCTGATCTAGAGTGTGAAATGATTGCAGGGAAGTTCAGGGTAAAAACGAATCCAGATGCATGAGAAATAATAGGAATGCATCGACCTCCAGGGGAAAATACGAATACCTTGCAGAAACTTGTAGAAAGAACGCGGGTTGGTATCGGGGAAAACTGACAGTTAATTATCGGCGGAGATATAAATTTACCCTTAATTCAGCGGGAAGGTGAAGTTACGCAGGGGAGAGGGGCGCAGGCGATATTAAACGAGCTAGTTTGGACATATAACCTAGTGCAGGTAGTAAAGCAGCCAACAAGAGATATGCAATTTTAGACATTTTTTAATGCGTCCACAGGGTTTCGTTGAGTTGTGACATAGTTCCAGGTATAAGCGATCACTCAGCTGTGTATCTAAAAGTGAAAGGGAACTGTACACCGCATAGAACTGAGCGTAAGAAGATTTACTTGTACCGTAAGGCGGACGTGACCAATTTACTAAAGTATTTAGCCGATAATTATTCCACATGGGCGGGAATTGGTAGTTCTGTAGAGGAAGTTTGGAATAACTTTAAGAAAATCATTAATAAGAGTATGGATCTCTACGTACCGTATAAAATCATAACATGAAATCCCGATCCAGAATATTATAATACTAGGATACGAAAGTTAAAAAGCAAAGCAAGGCGTGCATATGGGAAAAGAAAAATTAGTGATCAACATTATGACAAATTTAAGAAACTAACGAGAGAACTATTGGAGGTGAAAGTATTGGCACAGGAAGAGTATTTGGAAACGACCCTAACTGATGAAAATGAAAGTCGGAGCAATTTTTTTAAAATACGTACGAAGGCGCAAGAGAATTCGCGAAGAAATCCCGTCGTTAAGAAACGGTACTAATAACAGAGGTAGACGAGAAACAAAAAGTAAATGTATTTAACCAATTCTTCGCGTGAGTTTTTACTGATAAAAGACCACTGTGAACAAATGCGAAGGAGAAAATTTTGTACTAAATCCGAGAGCAGTTAGGAAATGAATTGCCAAAATAGGTAATAATAAATCAACAGGCCCCGACGGAATTTCAGGGAAAATTCTCAAATTAGGAGAAGCTGTACCTATTACGGTTTATCGAGATATCAATGAACAATTCATGTATTCGTCGGGGTTGGAAAGACGCCATAGCGGTCCTAATTTTCAAAGGAAGCTCGCGTCCAAACGTCGATAATTATTGCCCAGTAAGTCTAACGTCTGTAGTGTGTAAGCAAATGGAACATTTAGTGGCAGAATACTTAAGCGGAATTTGGGATAAGAATAATATTTACGAAGGGCAACACGGTTTTAGAAAAGGATATTCATGCGAGAGAACAGCCGACTGACACAATGACAAAACTTATTACTACTTTTAGAAAAATAAACGACTAATTTTAAATTGGACAGACATCGACTGATCAACATCTCCTCCTGGAACGCCAACGGTGGCTCGAAAGCTAATCGACATCAGACAATACTTGACAGACTACTCCGTCGGGATACTGTTAATGCAAGAGACACACCTGACACCATCTCACTCCTTCAACATCCCCAATTACATAATATACCGGACCGACCGACCCGTTCCGACGCCACGGCGGCGGAACTGCTACCTGTATACAAAAAGACATCCCCCACACCCAAATCCCTCCCGGCCCTACCACCCATATAGAAAACACTGTAATTCAAATAGCCACTCCCGCGGACACCTCACAATAGCTTCCATATATAAATCCCCTCACTTCCCTCCTCTAGACGCTGACCTCAACTTACTGACACGAGACAAATTCCTACTTGCTAGCGACATTAACTGCAAATCGACTACCTGAGGCTGCAGACATAGCAACAGCAACAGACATACTTCAAACATACCTAGACACGAACCCACACATAACCCTCTCCGCACCATCTGAACCCACCCACCTCATCCGAAACCTCCCACACGACATCCTCGACGTTGCCCTCCACTCCTCCAACGCCATAATCAGCACCATAATAAACGCTTTGACTGCGACAACGACATGTAGCACTGCCATTTTATATCTGATCTTCAATTAGATATTTTGGCTTTACAAGAAACTTGGCTTAGTGATGAACACGAATTCAAACTCCGGGGATTTGCTGTTTATCGCCGAGACCGCGTGGGCAGGCCAGGTGGCGACGTAGCGCTTGCAGTGCGCCGAGAACTGCCGCAGCTCAAAGCCGAAATCCCTATTGCTCTGGCGTCTCTAGAGGCGGTCGGGGCGTACGTTTGGGTAGGAAATGGTCGACTTTTAGTCGTATCCGTCTACTGCCCAGACCAAACCTTAGATCCGGCTGGAATTGATGCGATCCTCACATTAAATTCCAAAGTCATCCTTGTATGTGACTTTAACGTCAGACACAGAACCTGGGGCGGCCTCGGAACGAACAGAAACGGCAGCAAAATTGCCAACCTCGTAGCGACAAGGCGAGGCCTAGAGATCTGCGCACCCAATAGCCCTACGCATTTCCCGGATGCTCGTAACAGAAATCCGGGTGTTATTGATTTTATGATCGTGAAAGGCGTTGAGTGTGTGGTTCCCCGCTCAATTGCCGCACTGGATTCCGATCATAATCTAGTAACATGTGTTGTGGCGTCGCTTGTAGCGAAATGCCAAGTTAAATTTCGAACTTGGCGTGACACGAACTGGGCAGGCTTCTCAGCTCAGCTGAATTCTCAGCTTGAGCAGAAACCAGTAAATATTTATGGTTATCATATTTTGTTCACAATGCTCGTTGCTAACATTTATTATTAATCCAATTATTGTTGCCAAAGAAGTGGAGGTAGATATTCCAGGGCTCAAGAAAACGTACGCATATAATACATGAAATTGTGTCACTATTCATTATCAGAAGGTGGGCTACAGTTTTTTTCAGACTCGAGTCATTCCAAAAATTAATGACCTAATGACCCATGGACAGATGACAGGCAAATGTTCAAAGACCGAACTGATTATCCAACCAAAAACTGTGGTGGCTCACAACAGAATCAGACAGACTCGAGACTATCCGCACAACCAACTTAAAAGAAAACTATTTCAAACACGTCGCCTATCATTTTAACAGAGCTACCGAGGAAATCAGAGACAAGCTGGTCATCAAAGGACTCCCCCCTAGCTTCCCCACTAACACAATAGAAGAGACCCTGACAGCACTAAAACTGACTTACTTTCACGTGACAGAAATGCAAAAACGTGACTCAACCGGACAGATGACAGCACTGGGGATTACACAATAGAAATCCCAAGACGCGGCGTGACAGTGCCAAAACAGACCCTAAAATACATCGACCACTATAGCATTAAGCTGGAAGACTACAGACTAACCGAGTTCCCCAGTGCAAAAATTGTCAGCTACTATATCACACAAGGACTTACTGCAGACGACCGACAATCTGCGCACAAAACCACCAGACTGAAACTTGCCCCCAACGCCCAGACCACCAACTTCATACCAAAATGCAATAACTGCAACCTAAATCATTGAGCCTTCGACCTTAACTACATAGTTAACGCACGTACCACCAGACAACTAGACAAGACTGCAAACACCTCCCAAAACAACTTCAACCTCGCAACTGGCACATTTCCATCCCTCCCATCACCATCTGCACCTTTATCAGCTTTTACATCCGCATCAAAATCATTCGCTTCAGCCACCACCAACCATCAATCCACGTCCCATCATCATCCACCTCATCGACTACTGACCTGACTGAACTAACACAAATAAAAATCATGTGACACCAAGAAACTCCTCTCTGCCATCCCCCCCCATCATCGCCATTTTCAAAGCCCCAGGAGGTATAATAGAAAAAATGTTACAAGCAATAGTCAAACTGGTAGAAATCTTTAACTAATGGCTCCTTCCTTTCGCTTCCTTACCCTGTCTTCTTGGAATTCACGCGGCGGTCTTCACGACAAAAAAACCATTCTTCAACAGTTCCTAAAGGATTATTCCGTTGGGATCATGTGCCTGCCGGAAACCTGGCTTAATCCTCCTACATCTTTCGGTATTCAAAATTATACAGTTCACAAGAATGACAGGACAACCGCCGCCGGCGGCGGCACGGCAATCTTAATCCAGAATCACCTCCCTCACGCTCCACACTCCCTCCCTTTCATGAACTCATTATAATGCACTGCAATAGTAATAGGAACCCCCTCAACCCGCATCATAATAATCTCAGCATATAAAAGACCTGCTACCCCTATTCCCATCTCAGACCTCCTTATTCTCAAAAACCTCCCCTACCCCATTTATCCTCTGGTGATCTTAATTCCAAAAACATACGATGCGGCTGCAAAAGGGCCAACAGGACAGGGCAAACCATAGAAGACTTTTTAGACAGACATCTTTTATATACGCTGATGACTTTGCCTTTTTAGCCCCTTCCCGCTATCTGAATCTTTTCAACAACTTCAAAAAGCCATTAACACGTTGACTGCCACGTGGCGCCATGTGGCACCACACGTTATGTTTCCTTTGTTGCGCGCGTGGCGCCATATGGCGCTCGCGTCAGTTTGAATTCTCTGATCATTTTTTAGACTTGGAAAACTGATACATGTGTTATTAGTGCTTCGCTCTATTGAGAGAAGTTCACTTTTCGTCTGTGCTACTTATCCTGCGGTTGTCTGCCTGGTGGTTTAAGTTCTTTCTACCACGAGTTTGTTCGCGGCAGACGCGCGACTGTGAGGGTCTCAGGTTTCGGAACCTGCCTTATCGCTTCGGAGAAGCAAAACAATGTGTGCCGCACGTGTAGGTGCTCCGTATTCATTTCGATGTTTCATCCTAGTGTCTGTTGCTGACATTTCTTGTCGATATCTAGTGAGGGAAGCATGGCTGCGAAGAGAGTTTCAGAGCAGGATATTAGGGCGCTATTAGAAGATTCAGACAGTGATGATTTTAGCATAAGTGGGATAAGTAGCGATTCTGATTTTGTGCCTCACGAAAGTAGTAGCAGCGATAGTGATGTAAGTGAAGACGGACCTCCTGATAGCGATGCTGAGTCTGATGGCGGCGCCGACGGTGCTTCTTTTAGTACGAGAAGGGTGAGTGTGTGGAGCGACTATTCTGGTCGACAACAGCAATTCACTTTCTCTCTTACCCAAAACACAAATTTGGAGGGTGAACCTGAGACGATGGATCCCCATGATTTTTATAAATTATTTTTATCCGAAGACATAATTGAAATGATGGTTGAGGAAACAAATAGAAATGCAGCACAGGTGATCCAAAAATCTCGATCCAAACGCACCAGCCGTCTAAACGAATGGCAGGACACCACGAAGGATGGGATGAAAAAGTTTCTTGGGTTGAAAATGTGGATGGGTCTTGTAAAAATGCCTTCCATTGATAGTTACTGGAGCAAATTACCCCTCTACTCAAATGACGTTGCACAAAAAACGATGCCAAGAAACAGATTTCAAATTCTTTCGAGATTTTGGCATTTTAGTGACAACGAAGTAGCAAGAGAAAGAACTGACAAAGTTCGACCTCTTGTGGAAGCTATTAAGAAAAATTTTATTCTAAGATATTCTCCAGGAGAATTTCTGGTTATAGATGAGTCTATGGTTCCATGGCGTGGTCGTCTAAACTTTCGGCAATATCTTCCAGGAAAGGCACACAAGTATGGGGTAAAAATTTTTAAACTGTGTGACGAGAAGGGTTATGTGTATGATTTCATAATTTATTCTGGGAAAGGTTTTATGCCCGATGGATCAGGGAGCATGGCTACAAAAGTAGTTTTAAATATGATGGAGCCATATCTTGATTGTGGACGCACAGTGTGCACGGACAACTTTTATTCTTCTATGGAATTGGCGGAGGCATTATTGCAAAGAATAACGCACTTCGTAGGCACATATCGTAAAAATAGAAAAGGTTTTCCTCGTGAGGTGGTAGCCACAAAATTGAAGAAAGGAGAAATTGTATCTCAAGAAAATGACAGTGGGGTTGTTGTTATGAAATGGTTAGATAAAAGGGAAGTGTGTATGATGTCAACAAAATGGAATGGTATCTTGGAAGGAACTGGAAAAATGAGAAGAGATGACCAAGAAATCAAAAAGCCACAGATGGTCATTTACTATAACAAAATTAAAGGAGGCATAGATATTGCAGATACTTTGGCTGCATACCATTCTTCACTGAGGAAGACTGTGAGGTGGTATCATAAAGTAGCTGATGACTTGCTTTTCGGAACTTGTGTGGTAAATGCTTGGATTTTGTACAGCAACACTTGCTCTACTGGTAGAAGAATGAAACTAGAGGAGTTTCGAAGAAAGATCGTGCAGAATTTGCTGGGAATAACAGATAATACTGTCGACAGGACCGTCAAAAAAACAAACCATTACCTGGAGGAATCAGACTACATGCAAGGAAAAACCCAAAAAGGTAAAATGATAAATGCAATACAAAAAAATAAAATTTGTTTATAGGTGTACAATGAATTTATTCTTTTCAGAACCGCAAGACGACGTTGCTGTCGTTGCTACACCAATCTTAAGAAAGCATTGGGTAGAGTTCAGGCAGGCAACAAGGCACCACGGGTATCAACCAGATGGAAGACTTGCCCAGACAAGCCTTACTTATGTATTAATTGTTTTGAACCATTTCATAGAAATGAATATTTGATTGAAATTGATAAATACCATTATTTACAATATTCTTTAATCTTCTATTCTCATTCAAACCTTTAAAATCGTTCAACGAGAGAGTGTGGAACCTTCCGACACTTCACCAGAGATGTGGTGCCATATGGCGCCCATAGAAAAATTACGAACTGACAAAGCAACTGTGGCGCCATATGGCACCACGCATGATATCACCATTAGAAAGATATGGAAGAATTAATATTTGTAATTTTTACCAGAGATTTTTCTGATCAAAATTGATGAAGTTATCGCCTCGGCAAACACGAATATCGACTTGGCAGTCAACGTGTTAACACTCTCCACTGCTGGGCGCTAGAAAACAATATCAACCCGGTAAAATGCCTAACTATCGTTTTCACCAATCAAAGAACGCCGACATTCCCCTCTCCACTGACGATTGACGGACGACCAATTCCATGGACTACAGAATGGAATACAGGACTATTTGGGTGTACACTTCAACCGACGACTTTCATGGACTAATCACATTCATCAATCCACACAACGCGCCCATCGAATCACAACCCGTCGAGGTGGGTTGGTCCACGTCCTGACGGGGGGATGCAGAGAGGGCTCTCAAGTACTCCTTTCTTTCATTTTTCTTCTTCCCCATTGTCCATTCTTAGTCTTTTGTAACATCCTGTTTCTTTCTTCTTCCTCTTCTATTTCACTGGCCCCCTCTGTATGCTGAACACCCACCCATGTGTTTGCCGTGCATGGCGACCCGTGTCGGAGGGAATGTGTGTCCTGGCGGTTGAGAGGTCTGTTTGTTTCCCAACACTCACCTTGTGCGACGTTCGGCTTTGCACTGAGGGATACGTTGTGTACGTATATTGGGAAACATTCCTTGTAGGCTTCAATACGCTTGCTTTGGCCTCGGACTCTTCTAGACGGGCGGTCGGGAGCTAACCCACTCCCGATCAATCGGCTTGCACTAGGCCCTGTACCGAACTCCAGGGTGAGCGGGGGGATCCACGGCGGGGCAGCGCTGTGACATCTCCCTACTATATCTCTGTGCCAACCCTGGCACCCCAGTGGGGTGTCCCCTTGTTGGACTCCATGGTGGGTGGGGAGCACGGAGATGAATCGTCCTCTACTCTATGGAGCAGAAAATAAACCCCCCGCCCTCCTCCGTAAGGAAGAGGAGATGTTTTGATAGAACTATCGATTTGAATAGTTTTTTCGCAAAAGAAGATGATCGACCGAAGAAGCCCCGTTTCCTCCTCATGGCATGCGCTGAGGAAGGGAAAACTTTTAAAAGCATAAGTGCTGTCCGTCTGGCGCGAGCCATTGAAGACGAGTTTGGTAAGCTCCAAGCGGTCGTGCGACAAAGAAATGGTACCATTCTCTTTGAAGCACGCACCGACGAACAAATTGGAAAAATTCAAAAAACCAAGCAGATTGCCGGCATCCAGGTGGTAGTCACGAATCACCCGACTTTGAACTTGTGCAAAGGCGTGGTAAACCACGAGGACTTTGCTTCTGAAAGTGATGAAGATCTGTCGAACTTCTTTGAGAGTTTTGGAGTCACTGAAGTGTATAGGATCAGACGGAAGGAGCAGGGGAAATTAATTCCCACTTCGACCCTGATCCTTACATTTGACCGTCCGTCCCTTCCAGAAAAAATAAGTACTGGTTTTTACAACCTCCGTGTGCGACAATATGTTCCGAACCCTTTGCGCTGTTTCAACTGCCAAAGGTTTGGTCATACTCAGCAACGCTGCATGTCGGTTAGCACAGTATGCGGGAAGTGCGGAACACCAGCGCACGACCCACAACCCTGCGACAGACCACCGCACTGTCTTAACTGTGAAGGCAACCATGCAGCCAATTTCAACCAGTGTCCAATCTATCTCCGTGAAAGGGAAATCCAAAAGATACGAGTGACAGAAAAAGTTTCGCGAAATGCCAAGTTAAATTTCGAACTTGGCGTGACACGAACTGGGCAGGTTTCGCAGCTCAGCTGAATTCTCAGCTTGAGCAGAAACCAGTAAATATTTATGGTTATCATATTTTGTTCACAATGCTCGTTGCTAACATTTACTATTAATCCAACTATTGTTGGCAAAGAAGTGGAAGTAGATATTCCAAGGCTCAAGAAAACGTACGCATATAATACATGAAATTGTGTCACTATTCATTATCAGGTGGGCTACAGTTTTCTTCAGACTCGAGTCATTCCAAAAATTTTAGAAACAAAATCACAAAACCATAAATTTTAAAGTATGATGTGAATTAATTACATATTATAATTAAGTTCATTATTTATTAAAAAATAAGATCTCATTATTAGAAATTTATTTCAATTTATATTCATTTCCAGGAACGAGTCAATCGCACCAATAAACCCGTTACTTATGACTACGTTATTATGCAACTGGCAGCTACCAGCAGGTTATGGGTGACTACATTGAGGTCAACAAATCTACAGCTAACCATATTGTTCATAGAGTTAGTTGCGCTTTGGCTAGACTGGCAGCTAGGTTCATAAGATTTCCGCAGACGAGAGCGGATGTTAGGCAAGCCGGCCTAGATTTTTATGGAATAACCAAATTCCCAAAAGCAATCGGAGCATTAGTTTGCACTCGAGTAAAAATTCGTTCTCCAGGAGACCAGTATGCGGAATGTTTTCGCAATCGGAAAGGATATATGTCTTTGAACGTGCAAGTTATTTGCAATGCACGAAGGGAAATAATCGACATTGTATGTCGGTGGCCAGGCAGCACTCACGACTAGACAATTTTTAATTCCTGGAGCTTTAACTTCAAATTTGAAAATGGCGAGTTCAATGATGCTATTCTATTTGCAGATAGCGGATACATGAACCGCCCATATATAATGATGCCACTAAGCAATCCATCGACTAGAGAAGAAAATCTCTACAATGAAAGCCAGAAACGGTCTCGAAATGTTGTCGAGAGACTTTTTGGAATCTGGAGGAGACTGTTTCCGATGTTAGCACTGGGAATGCAATGCCAATTGAACTGTAGTGCAGTCATCATTGCCACTGCAGTTATTCATAATATTTTAATTGAGGCTAATGATCCAGATCCACCAGATGACCCACATTTGGAAATCCCTGCTCCATGGGATGAAATCATTGCTGCAGGAAGAATAAGGGAACAAAGGCAACAAGGAAGACAGAAGAGAAATTAACCCAACTCGTCCGGCAATGATTAACAATTATTTTAAGATATTGAATTTATTGTAATGAAGAAATAAACATACTGGAAGATCAAGATATAATTAGATTCATAAGATCTCGCAGAATTTCTTGGTTGGGACACGTTCAGAGAATGGGAGTGGAAAAAATGCCTAAACATATACATAAAAATAACATTCTGGCCGTACGAAAACGTGGCAGGCCCAGAAAAAGTTGGATCCAGGATGTTGTGAATGACCTGAAAACAATGAAAGTCACTGGATGGTGGGAGAAGGCCGAAAGAAGAGAGGAATGGAGGCAGATCGTGAAGGCAGCCTTGGCCCACATCGGGCTGTAGGGCGTTGGAAGAAGAATTTATTGTAATTTATTGTAAAGACATTTTCCATTCATTTTCCATTTCTTTTGTTTTTAGCTTCTCTTGTTTCAATTTTTCTTCTAGAATTAATAAATTTAGTGCACTATCTTTATTCGCATTTTCAATCAGTGTTTCCACTAGCTTTAGTTTTTTTGCGTTAAGTTCTTTCTGGTTGTTCGTCAGCCGAGGTCTCCTCCGACTCACTTGAGTTCTAGTTATGCAATAAATTATGTTTTATTATTTATTATATATAAATTATGTGTTATGCAAAAATACAAAAACGTCGCGGCGCCACGGACGCCTGAGTAAAGTCGGCGCCGTGGCGAAAAAATGTTTAAATAGTGTATAGTGTACAGTGTTGTGAAGTGACAGTGGTATGAATGCGTGAGTGAATGCGTTTGTACATATAGTTTAAGAATGAAAGAGTGAGTGAATGATTCAAAAAAGAAAAACGAACAATCTAGAGAACTTTTAAAATTTTTATTACAAATAATGTTTTAAAAAACTTCAATCCCCCAAAGAGGCATTGTATATAGTTTAATTTATTTAGTGTAATTAGTACTTAAGTTAAAGACCCTCCCTGCAGCTCCATAAGCAGTAATGCTGAAGTTTAATGTAAGCCCGAATACCTGAATAAATTCCCGCCTCGCCAGGGTTACTGGCGAGGGGAAAATGAAAAAAAACCATCGCGATGTCCAAAATGTTCAGTTCATTGGAGAGTTCGCGTCGCGTGTGTTAGCATTGTGTGTGGATAGCTTAGCTAATAGCGTATAGTTTTTTAAAAGTGAGCACGGCTCCTTGTACCTCACGTAGTCACGCGAAGTGTAAGTTGTTTGTGAATGAGTAGAGGTCGAGCACGGCTCCTTCTACTCACTAGTAAAGTTTTAGCAGATTTCCTGTGCGTGCAAAGGTTGAGCTCGGCTCCCTTTGCACCGCGAACTAAAGTGATAGTCTTTCGTGAGGAGGTTGAGCTCGGCTCCCTCAGGTGCAGTAAATGGTAGGTTATGTAGGAGTAGAGCACGGCTCTAATTTTAGCAGATAGACAGTAAATCAATGTCCGAGGATCACATCCTCCAAGCCGAAGTTATTATTTCGTCTATACAAACGCGGCAACAGCGGAAAAATTCTTCAGGACAAAACGTTCAATTTAGAAACCGAAACAACTGCAGAGCATGTAGATACAAAGAAACAAACACTTTTCACTCGTGTTCGGTGCCACGCGTATTGGACGAGGAAATCGCCAGGGAGACATCGCCTGCACAGCGAGTCTGCATTTGCTGCTGCTGCCGCCGCACAAACCCAGCTTGCCGGAGACACCGCTGCTGACGCTGACAGTGAGGCTGCCAACATCGAAGCATCATCAACTGGTGAGATTGCGGAGAATGCCGCTGAGGCGTGCGTGCCAAATCCACCCCTCAATTAACATTAACCACTGCACAAAGTCAGTCAGACGCCCCCATCATGAGTGCCGCCAAGAGCTCCCCTTCACTTGGCGAAAACTCCACCAGCGCCCCAAACTCCCCCGCCCAAAGCGACGAAAATGTCGATACTGCTAGCGCCCTGGAAATCATTAATCAAAATGCCGTGGATGAAACCACAACAGACCAAGAAGATGACGAAGGAAACTGGCAATTGGTGGCGTCTCGAGCTTTTCTACGCCGCCACAACCACCTCCCTTTGTATTCCGTGCCCGTTAGAAACAGGTACCAATTACTGACGCCGGCAAATCGGCCCTCAGGCACCACCCGCACCGGCGCAGCGGACCTCTGGCGGCGCCAACCCACCCACTCTCGCACACGGGAAGCCATTGGTGAGATGTGTGTGCAGCAGCCAGTAAATGTTAACGAAATACTAGCAATCCTAGTGCTGGCCCGAGTGCCACAGTGTGTATTGCTATTAGTCGAGCCTCAGTGCGAATTGTGCGAGCTCCTCGAGTTGGACCCGGGTTAAGTGACGTTCCTTTCCCGGGGACAAAGATGGCGACGGCCGGGCCCGCTGAGCGTGCCAATGCGACCTCTCGAAGGAGGATACTATCGAGCGAAAGCGAGCAAGACCCGGCGCCGCCGGAACCAGTGATACAGCGTGGTGTCACCCCCGTCCACGTCGGCTCGGGCTGGGCGGCCGGAGACCCTGTTTCCGGTCGGCTGAGAGGTGAAACGGCCAGGGCCCTTCCGCCGACTCCCGAAGAGAAAGCCGGCATGGAGCTCCTGGCCCAGATAGATAGGGGTGTAGAGGGGATGTTGGCGATGAGGCCATCAGCCCTATTGAAGAAGGAGTTGCTGGTGCAGCAACAATTGCTGAAGGAGTTGAGAAAGACTGTTCGTAAGCTGGCAGGGAAGGCCAGGCTATACACGGACCAGGAGAGGAACATAGAGATCATACAGGAAGCTATTGAGGTGAATCAGGAATTCACCAAGACAGAGATAACAGCCAGGATCGAGGAAACGGTGGAGCGTAGTGTTGCGCCTCTACGGCAGGCCTTAGAAGAGATGGCACAGGCACAAGCCCGTGCGGTGGAGAAGGCCGTCACCCCGGTAGTCCAGGCCGCCGAGAAGGTGGCGGCATCCTGCGCCGGGCGACAGACATACGCCGCAAGGGCGGCGGCTTATGCCGAGCGCCCCACGGCAGGTGAAATAATTAAAAGGAGGAAACCCACACAGACCCAAACACCACAAACAAATACCGTGGTAATCAAGGCTAAGGCCGGCAAGACCCTCAGGGGCAAATCGGAAGCGGAAACAGAAGTACAAAAGATGGCCAAGGACGAGAATGTCCGTGTCCTCAGGACGTCCTATAGTAACGGCCTGTACTTTGTAAACGTGGCGACCTCGGAAGGGGCCACCAAGTTAAAGCAATGCGTGGGAAAATCCAAGTTAGTGCAGGTACACGAGAGGCAGCTAAAGTGGCCAAAGCTCGTGCTACACGGGATCCCCACCGACATGAATGAGGAGGAACTACTGAAAGACATTAATGTGAACACCTTCAGCGGGACCCTTGAGAAAGGGGAGCTGAGGGTGATTTTCAGGATGGGAAGAGAAAGGGCGGACCGCACGCACCGAAGTTGGGTGCTCCAGGTCTCCCCACGGGTCTGGCGTGCTGCCAGGGCGGAGGGGCGTCTGTTTGCGCATTGGGTCGCATATACGGCCGAGAATTACAGTGTTCCAACGCGCTGCTATAAGTGCAATGGTTTTGGCCATACGCAGAGGCACTGTAAGGGTGAAGCCTCATGCCATAAATGTGCGGGAACACATGAAGCCAAGGACTGCTCTGCAGAAGAGCACAAATGCGTGAACTGCATCAAAGCAAAGAGACAAGACACTAAACACGATGCTAACAGCCCAAAATGCCCGGAGTACGTCCGAGCCGTGGAGGCAGAACTGGCGCGCACCGACTATGGGGCTTAGACTAGTCCAAATTAATGCTAGGCGATCGCGCGCGGGTATGGCGAGCATAGAAAAGCTATGCAAATCAGAGTTCCCGCCCGACCTGATTCTCATACAAGAACCGTATACCATAAACAACCGCATTGCGGGAATCTCAACATCAATCAAAGCACTACAAACTGTTTCGGCCAGCTCGCCAGCCCGCGCCGCTATCCTGGTAAATAATCCGCACTTGCGTATTTTACACTTAAGCCATTTGTCTACCCCGGATCAGGTGTTGGCAGAGATCCGGGTGCGTGACGCGAAGCCCTTTGTCATAGCTTCGGCATATTGGTCACCTAATGAGGTCTTGACTGACAAACTAAATACATTGGACAGGACAATTGACGCCACAGACAGGCGCACCCCCTTCCTCCTGGGGGTAGACTCGAACTCGCACTCCGTCCTCTGGCATGGCGAGTCAACGGACGTGCGAGGCGAGGAGGTGGAGGAGCTAATTCTGAGACAAGGTCTCCACATTGTAAATGAGCCCAATCAATTGGCAACATTTGTTAGAACGCTGGGAGGAAGGGAGGTGGGCACTAACATTGACTTGACGCTCGTCAACGACGCCGCCATCCCCCGAGTCTCGGGGTGGCGGGTCGTGGACGGGGCAGTCCTCAGTGACCACCGAGCGATCTTCCTCGATTATCACCTGGAGCCCCAACAGGACGGGATCACTCCAGAGCTAGCCCCACTTGACTCAAAATTTAGGGTGAAGAGTGCCCGCTGGGACCTGTTCGCCGAACGGCTGGCCATACGCATGGATCAGCTCAGAAAGGATTGGCAAGATGCAACAACAGACGAGAAGGTCCAGCGCCTCACCGAGGCCATTATCGAGGCTGCCAAGGGCAGCATACCCTACGGTCCACCCAAAAGACCCAAAACGGTGCCCTGGTGGAGCAGGGAGCTCACGGAGCTCGTGAGAACGAAAAGGAGGGCCAGAAAGCGGTACCAGCGATGCAGGAGAAGAGGGCTCCCTGACACGGAGGCCATGTGGCGAGCCTACAGCCAGGCCAAGAGAGATCTGGAGAAGGAGATAGTGAGGAGGAAACAACAGTCTTGGGAAGAATATGTCACCCAGATGACTGAAAAAGACCCCTGGGGCGTCCCCTACAAAATAGCCTCGGGGAAGCGAAAAATCACAGATGTTCTATCTACTATCCGGAAGGAACAAGGCCACACAGGCACGTGGGAAGAGAGCTATATGAACTCTATAAGAGTTTCTTAACTGACCGAGTCGCCCTCATGACTTGTGCGGGCGACGAAGTCCGACACAAACTTTCCAAGGGGTGCCCACAGGGGTCCAATTCGGGACCATTTCTGTGGAACTTAATAATAAATCCCCTTCTCGAGCGGCTAGCCGCCGAGGGGGTAACGGCCATAGCCTACGCAGACGACCTGGTGATCGTCTCGCGTGGGCATTCAAGACGAGAGTTGGAAGCCGCAGCAGAAGCGGCCCTGGGTATTGTAAGCGAATGGAGCAGGGAGGCAAAGCTGACAATCGCCGCCGCTAAATCGGCGAATATGGTCATAACACACCATGTACGAACGGCCCCCGGCGTGTCGAAGCCCTGTAAAGGTAGACCCCCCTGCGTCAGATACCAGGGCGTGACTATACCGACAGTGGAAACACACACATACCTAGGAGTGGTTCTGGACCCTGCACTGACTTTTGTACAGCATGTCAAAACGTCGTGCAGCAAAGCCAGGGCACTCTTTTATAAACTGCGCCGAGTTGCAGGTGCGCGCGGGCACATACACCCGTCCGCCCTCAATCAAATTTACACAGGAGCGTTTATCCCTATTGTGATGTACTGTGCGTCGGCATGGGCTGATAGAGCCCACACCACGCACATCAAGCGGGAACTTGACAAAGCTCAAAGAGTGGCCCTGGTAAGCATTACCAGGGCTTACAGGACATCGGCTACGGCCGGCCTCCAGGTTATCTCCGGGCACATGCCCCTAGATCTCATGGCGGCCCGGACGGCAGGAAGGTATCGTATACGAAAGGGCATTGAAAATATAATTATAGAGGGAGAATCTGTAACACTAGAGGAGGGCCGAGCCGGTCTCACGGCGGAGCTGCTCCTAAGATGGCAACGGCGCTGGGACTCTTGTACCCAGGCGGCCACAACCAGGCTCTTCCTACCGGATGTCCGAGCAAACAGGATCCACTTACACTTCAGACCGGGACCTCAACTCACTCAGATGCTCCTGGGGCACGGCCCGTTCAAGGCGCAGCTACATCGGCTGGGCCTGGCGGAAACCTCCCGGTGTGTCTGCGAGGATGAGGAGACATCGATTCACTTGCTCTGCGAATGTCCGCAATGGGCATTGAGGCGCAGGCAGCTAGAATCGTACATTGGACAAGCACTAACGGAGGATGTAGGCAACCTCAAGTTGCTAATTCGAAGTCGACAGGCGTATACACTTTTGGAATCCCTGGCGAGCGCAATAGTACAGCATAAAATTGTACAACAAACAATAACAAGGGCCAGGCTATAAACAGTGGTTTCGCTATTTAGTAGATCCCACCCGGGTCCACGCCCCAAGGGACGGTAACGGGCTGGGCACCCCCCAGCCCGGCTAAGAGGTGGGCTAGGCCAGCTTGTCCGCCCCCGACCGGCACCCCGAAGGCAGGGAGTGACCCCGCGGTGTGCACGAGCGCACGTGGCCGTGTGGACAAGTCGGCTCGCTCTGGGGCGGCGGTACACCATCATCTGAAACTGGTGGGTGCCGCCCAACCCCTTAATCGGTCCTGCGTTGCAGCTTTGCTATCAACCAGGCCGAGGCTGTGTCGACACATACGGCCGCTAGCTCGGGTACGCCGCGGGGGAGCCCTCGAACCTAGGGAGGCCATAGGGGGCCCTATCACAAATTACGTCCCCCCCCCTGGATTTGACTAATGAGAACGTGACCCCCGCGGGCGGCCGTCACCGGGGAAGCAGGGGTGGCCGAGTGGACAAGTCGGCTCGCTCTGGGGCGGCGGTACACCCTCATCTGAAACTGGGGGGTGCCGCCCAACCCCTTAATCGGACCTGCGTTGCAGCTTTGCTATCAACCAGGCCGAGGCTGTGTCGACACATTCGGCTGCCCAGCGAACCCGGGGCGGGCGCTCGAGGGGCGATTCTCACACACCCCCTAAATAAGACGATAACCCGATCGGACAGGTTGGGCCACTCGCCAAATTGGTGAAGAGCCCAACCCCTGAACTGGATCCCGCTTGGGAGACAGTTCCAAGTATAGTAGTAAGCATTTAGTATTTAGAGGTGAAGGTTTAGGTAAAGATAGGAATTTAGAGCAAGAGCTATAGTATAGAGTTAGTTAAATGATAGTAGTATTTTCCCCTTTTGTCAATGCCTCATAAGCAACCCCCCCCATTAGGTTAGAGTAGAAATTGTATGTTCACAAACTGTAAATAGTAGTTATGTTAGTATGTAATCTAGATAGGACCGCCGGGTCAGCTCGACTCCACAATGTCAATGTAAATAAACTATTTCATTTTATTTTTATTTTATGTAAACTGGTGGCGGTTAGATTAGAAACTTTAGGTAACTCCGATTCAGGAGCTATACATATAGACTGTAAAAGATAGGCCAAACTGTATTGGGAATACTTTAAAGCGACTGTAAGGTGGAGAAGTGGCGGATAGGGGCGAAAGCCCAGGTGCCGCCACTCTCTCTCACCAGCCCGACTGCCGCTTGCAGTCATCTTGTAGATAAGAGAGATGTTATAAATAAACAACAATAATAATCCTAGTGCTGGCCCGAGTGCCACAGTGTGTATTGCTATTAGTTGAGCCTCAGTGCGAATCGTGCGAGCTCCTCGTGTTGGACCCGGGCTAAGTGACGTTCCTTTCCCGGGGACAAAGATGGCGAAGGCCGGGCCCGCTGAGCGTGCCAATGCGACCTCGAGAAGGAGGATTCTGCCGAGTGAAAGCGAGCTAGACCCGGCGCCGCCGGAACCAGCGATACAGCGTGGTGTCACCCCCGTCCACGTCGGCTCGGGCTGGGCGGCCGGAGATCCTGTCTCCGGTCGGCTGAGAGGTGAAACGGCCAGGGCCCTTCCGCCGACTCCCGAAGAGGAAGCCGGTATGGAGCTCCTGGCCCAGATAGATAGGGGCGTAGAGGGGATGTTGGCAATGAGGCCATCAGCCCTGCTGAAAAAGGAGTTGTTGGTGCAGCAACAGCTGCTTAAAGACCTGAGAAAGACAGTTAGGAAACTGGCCGGGAAGGCCAGGCTGTACACAGACCAGGAGAGAAATTTGGATATTATACAAGAAGCCATAGAAGTGAATCAGGAATTCACAAAGACACAAATCACAGCCAGGATCGAGGAAACGGTGGAGCGCACTGTTGCGCCTCTACGGCAGGCCTTGGAAGAGATGGCACAGGCACAAGCCCGTGCGGTGGAGAAGGCGGTCACCCCGGTGGTACAGGCTGCCGAAAAGGTGGCGGCATCCTGCGCCGGGCGACAAACGTACGCCACAAGGGCGGCGGCTTACGCCGAGCGCCCCACGGCCGGAGAAAGAGACCAACACAGACTCAAACACCACAGACCAATACAGTGGTAATCAAGGCCAAGGATGGCAAGACCATCAGGGGCAAATCTGAAGCAGAAACGGAGGTACAAAAGATGGCCAAGGATGAGAACGTCCGTGTCCTCAGGACGTCCTATAGTAACGGCCTGTACTTCGTGAACGTGGCGATCTCGGAAGGGGCCACTAAGCTAAAGCAATGCGTGGGAAAATCTAAATTAGTGCAAGTACACGAGAGGCAGCTAAAGTGGCCAAAGCTCGTGCTACACGGGATCCCCACCAACACGAATGAGGAAGAGTTGTTGAAGGACATAAACGTGAACACCTTCAGCGGGACCCTTGAGAAAGGGGAGCTGAGGGTTATATTCAGGATGGGCAGAGAAAGGGCGGACCGCACGCACCGGAGCTGGGTGCTCCAGGTCTCCCCACGGGTCTGGCGTGCTGCCAGGGCGGAGGGGCGTCTGTTTGCGCATTGGGTTGCGTATACCGCTGAGAATTATAGTGTTCCGACGCGCTGCTACAAGTGCAATGGTTTTGGTCACACGCAGAGGCACTGTAAGAGTGAAGCCTCATGCCACAAATGTGCGGGAACACACGAGGCCAAGACCTGCTCAGCGGAAGAGCACAAATGTGTGAATTGCATAAGAGCAAAAAGACAGGACACCAAACATGACGCAAACAGCCCTAAATGCCCGGAGTACGTCCGAGCCGTGGAGGCAGAACTGGCGCGCACTGACTATGGGGCTTAGACTACTCCAAATCAATGCTAGGCGATCGCGCGCGGGTATGGCGAGCATTGAAAAATTATGCAAATCTGAGGTACCGCCCGACCTGATTCTTATACAAGAACCCTACACCATAAACAACCGCATAGCGGGAATTTCAACTGCAATCAAAGTACTACAAACTGTTTCGGCCAGCTCGCCAGCCCGCGCCGCTATCCTGGTAAACAATCCGCACTTGCGAGTTTTACATTTAAGCCATCTGTCTACCCCGGATCAGGTGTTAGCAGAGATCCGGGTGCGTGACGCGAAGCCCTTTGTCGTAGCCTCGGCATATTGGTCACCTAACGAGGCCCTAGCAGACAAACTAAGCACACTTGACAGGACAATCGACGCCACTGACAGGCGCACCCCCTTCCTTCTAGGGGTCGACTCGGAACTCGCACTCCGTCCTCTGGCATGGCGAGTCAACGGACGTGCGAGGAGAGGTGGAGGAACTGATTCTGAGACAAGGTCTTCATATCGTAAATGAGCCCAACCAGTTGGCAACATTCGTGAGAACGCTGGGAGGAAGGGAGGTGGGCACTCACATTGACCTAACACTCGTCAATGACGCCGCTGTCCCCCGAGTCTCGGGGTGGCGGGTCGTTGACGGGGCAGTCCTCAGTGACCACCGGGCGATCTTCCTTGATTACCACCTGAAGCCCCAACAGGACGGGATCACTCCAGAGCTAGCCCCAGTTGATTCAAAATTCAGGGTGAAGAGTGCCCGCTGGGACTTGTTCGCCGAACGGCTAACCACACGCATGGACCAGATCAGGAAAGACTGGCAGGATGCAACAATTGATGAGAAGGTCCAGTGCCTCACCGAGGCCATTATCGAAGCTGCCAAGGGCAGCATACCATACGGTCCACCCAAGAGACCCAAGACGGTGCCATGGTGGAGCAGGGAGCTCACGGAGCTCGTGAGGTCGAAAAGGCGTGCCCGAAAGCGGTACCAGCGATGCAGGAGAAGAGGGCTCCCGGACACGGAGGCCATGTGGCATGCATACAGCCAGGCCAAGAGGGATCTGGAGAAGGAGATAGTGAGAAGTAAACAACAGTCCTGGGAGGAGTACGTTACCCAAATGACAGAAAGACCCCTGGGGCGTCCCCTACAAGATAGCCTCAGGGAAGAGAAAGATTACGGACGTCCTATCTACCATCCGGAAGGACCAAGGCCACACGGGCACGTGGGAAGAGACCGCGAGAACTCTGGTGGAGGCCCTGCTACCGCCAGACACGGAGGAAGGGGAAGGACCAGAGCATGACCGTCTCCGACAACACCTGGCAGAGGAAACGGACCTAGAGAATGGAACAACAGAACTGAACTTTGACGAACTGGAACATGCGGTGGCGAGCCTGAAAGCGGGCAAGGCCCCCGGCGTGGACATGATTCACCCGGAAATGCTGAAAAAGGCCCTCCCCATAATTCGAGGGGAACTTTTGGAACTCTTTAACAAATGCCTGTTTTCAGGCTATTTCCCGAAGGCATGGAAGGTCGCCCGGATTGTGTTGCTGCGGAAAGAAAACGACAAGGGACCAGACGAGCCTAAGGCCTACCGGCCAATATGCCTGCTACCCATCCTGGGAAAGACGCTAGACAAGCTGGCAGTGACCCGGGTGGGTAGCATTGTACGGGAGGCGGGGGACCTAAACCTCACTCAATACGGGTTCCGCCCGCACCGCTCCACTGAGGATGCGGTCAATGCATTACTAAAAGAGCTAAGGACACACACACATCGCTATGTATTGGCGACGTTTCTTGACATTGCCGGGGCCTTCGATAACGCATGGTGGCCGTACATCTTTGCTCAGCTCAGGAGATGGCGGGTGGGCAAGGAGCTGTATGAACTCTATAGGAGCTTTCTAACCGACCGAGTCGCCCTCATGACTTGTGCGGGCGACGAAGTCCAATACAGACTTACCAAGGGGTGCCCACAGGGGTCCAACTCGGGCCCATACCTGTGGAACTTAATAATAAATCCCCTTCTCGAGCGGCTAGCCGCCGAGGGGGTAACGGCCATAGCCTACGCAGACGATCTGGTGATCGTCTCGCGTGGGCATTCGAGACGAGAGTTAGAAGCCGCAGCAGAAGCGGCCTTGGATATTGTAAGTGAATGGAGCAGGGAGGCAAAGCTAACAATCGCCGCCGCTAAATCGGCGAATATGGTAATAACACACCATGTACGAACGCCCCCGGCGTGTCAAAGCCCTGTAAAGGTAGACCCCCCTGCGTCAGATACCAGGGCGTGACCATACCGACAGTGGAAACACACACCTATCTAGGAGTGGTTCTGGACCCTGCACTGACTTTTGTACAGCATGTCAAAACGTCGTGCAGCAAAGCTAGGGCACTCTTTTATAAACTGCGCCGAGTTGCAGGCGCGCGCGGGCACATACACCCGTCCGCCCTCAACAAAATTTACACAGGAGCATTTATTTCCATCGTGATGTACTGTGCGTCGGCATGGGTTGATAGAGCCCACACCACGCACATCAAACGCGAACTTGACAAAGCTCAAAGAGTAGCCCTGGTAAGTATTACCAGGGCCTACAGGACATCGGCTACGGCCGGCCTCCAGGTTATCTCCGGGCATATGCCCCTAGATCTCATGGCGGCCCGGGCGGCAGGAAGATATCGCATACGAAAGGGCATTGAAAATATACTCGTAGAGGGAGAATCTGTACCACTAGAGGAGGGCCGAGCCGGTCTCACGGCGGAGCTGCTCCTAAGATGGCAACGGCGCTGGGACTCTTGTACCCAGGCGGCCACAACTAGGCTCTTCCTACCGGATGTCCGAGCAAACAGGATCCACCTACACTTCAGACCGGGACCTCAAATCACTCAGATGCTTCTGGGACACGGCCCGTTCAAGGCGCAGCTGCATAGGCTGGGCCTGGCGGAGACCTCCCGGTGCGTTTGCGAGGATGAGGAAACATCGATTCACCTGCTCTGCGAATGTCCGCAATGGGCATCGAAGCGCAGGCATCTAGAATCGTACATTGGAAAAACGTTAACTGAGGACCAAGGCAACCTCAAGTTGTTAATTCGAAGTCGACAGGCATATACACTATTAGAATCTCTGGCAAGCGCAATAGTACATCATAAAATTGTACAGCAGACAGCAACAAGGGCCAGACTATAAACAGTGGTTTCGCTATTTGGTAGATCCCACCCGGGTCCACGCCCCAAGGGACGGTAACGGGCTGGGTACCCCCCAGCCCGGCTAAGAGGTGGGCTAGGCCAGCTTGGCACCGACCGGCACCCCGAAGGAAGGGAGTGACCCCGCAGAGTGCCCGAGCGCACGTGGCCGTGTGGACAAGTCGGCTCGCTCTGGGGCGGTGGTACACCATCTGAAACTGGTGGGTGCTGCCCAACCCCTTAATCGGTCCTGCGTTGCAGCTTTGCTATCAACCAGGCCGAGGCTGTGTCGACACATACGGCCGCCAGCTCGGGTGCGCTGCGGGGGAGCCTGTAACGTCCAAGTTACCTTGCCTTATTAATTGGCCGTTACAATTTTATTCATCCATACAACATCATTGTTTTATGTTGTATCGTCGCTAATCCAAATATCTTTAGTGACGTCTTTCACTCATGTAACACATGACATAGTTCTTTTTTCTTTTTTTTTAAGAAACAATTTATTTAACCTTCAGAGGATGCATACAAATCTTATTTCAATTTCTGTATCAACATTCTTTCCTTTTTGTGTCTATCAATCTGCATCAACAGCCTTCAAATTAATTATCAACACTTCCTGTTACTATCGTAACATTTAACAATCAAAAGTCAGTTTACAATATATGTTTATAAATTTAAGTTAACCTTGTGGCAAACCTGCCAGCGAAGTTGAAACGTTACAAGCCCTCGCACCTAGGGAGGCCATAGGGGGCCCTTACAAATCATGTCCCCCCCCGGATTTGACTAACGAGAACGCGACCCCCGCGGGCGGCCGTCACCGGGGGAAGCAGAGGCGGCTGAGTGGACAAGTCGGCTCGCTTGGGGCGGCGGTACACCCTCATCTGAAACTGGGGGGTGCTGCCCAACCCCTTAATCGGACCTGCGTTGCAGCTTTGCTATCAACCAGGCCGAGGCTGTGTCGACACATTCGGCTGCCTAGCGCCCCCGGGGCGGACGCTCGAGGGGCGAGTCTCACTCACCCCTAGCTAGACAACAACCCGATTAGACAGGATGGGCCACTCGCCAAATTGGCGAAGTGCCCAATCCCTGAACTGGATCCCGCTTGGGAGACAGTTCAAAACTCAAGTAGTTCGCACTTAGTGGTGAAGGTATATAGGTACAAATAGGAACTTAGAGTAAAGAGTAATAGTTATAGAATTAGCTAATGTGGTAGAAGGATCTCCCCCATATCTTTGTCAATGCCTCATGTAGGCAACCCCCCCTGTTAGGTTAGCGTAGCATAGAAAAATGGTATAACCATATTCACAAAAATTGTAAATAGTAGTCTTGTAGAACTTAGTCTTGATAGGACCGCCGGGTCAGCTCGACCCCATAGTGTAAATATGTAAATAAACCATCTCATGTAAACTGGTGGCGGTTAGTTTAGATAAATTAGGCAATTCCAATTCAGGAGCAATGTAGAATGTAAAGATAGGCATAACAGTATCAGGATTTACATCAATGCGACTGTAAGGTGGAGAAGTGGCGGATAGGGGCGAAAGCCTAGGTGCCGCCACTCTCTCTCACCAGCCTGACTGCCGCTTGCAGTCATCATGTAGCTAAAAGAGAATATATAAATAAACAACAATATAATCCTAGTGCTACAGTGGCCCGAGTGCCACAGTGTGTTTTGCGTTTTCCGAGCTCCAGTGCGAATTGTACGTGCTCCTCGTTGGACCCGGGTTAAGTGACGTTCCTTTCCCGGGGACAAATATGGCGACGACCGGGCCCGCTGAGCGTGCTGGCGCGATTGCGCGAAAGAGGATTACCTCCTTAGACAGTGAGATTGACCCGGCGCCGCCGGTACCGGCAAAACAACTTGGTGCCACCCCCGTCCACGTCGGCTCGGGCTGGGCGGCCGGAGAGCAGCACTCCGGCCGGCTAAGAGGTGAGACGGCCAGGGCCCTACCCCCGACTCCTGAAGAGGAAGCCGGAATGGAGCTCCTGGCCCAAATGGACAAAGATATAGAGGGGATGATGGCCATGCGGCACTTACCGACCCTCAAGAAGGAGTTAATTGTACAGCAGTCCTTGCTGAGACATGTAAAAGGTGATGAAGAAGCTGGCTGCGAAAGCGAGGCTTTTCGCAGAGCAAGAGAGGAATATGGACCTCATCCAGGAGGCGATAGAGGTCAATCAAGAGTACACCAAACACCAGATTGAGACTACCATCCAGGACACGGTGGAGCGCACTGTTGCGCCTCTGCGTCAGGCCCTGGAAGAAATGGCACAAGCACAGGCCAGCGCAATGGAAAAGGCCGTCACCCCGGTGGTGCAGGCGGCCGAAAAGGTGGCGGCCTCATGCGCAGGCCAACAGACCTACGCCGCGAGGGCGGCGGCTCTTGCCGACCGCCCCACGGCGGTAGAAATAATAAAACGAAAGAAACCGCAAACGGCTCCAAGACCGCACAACAGCACGGTTGTGATCAAGGCAAAAGAGGGCAAAGCATTCCGCGGCAAAGCCGACGCGGAACAGACGGTGCAGAAACTTGCACAGGGTGCTAATGTCCGAGTCCTACGGACATCATTTAGCAACGGCTTATATTTTGCGAACGTGGCTACCCCTGAGGGAGTCACAAAATTAAAAGAATGTGTGGAGAAGTCTAGGACCGCACAAGTACACGAGAGGCAGCTCAAATGGCCAAAGCTCGTGGTACATGGCATACCCACAAACAAAAATGAGGAGGAGTTACTTACTGAAATTAATGAGCATACTTTCGAAGGAACATTGGAGAAAAATGAGCTAAAGGTACTGTTCAGGATGGGGCGTGAGAGGGTAGAGCGCTCGCACCGGAGCTGGGTGCTGCAGGTCTCCCCACGGGTTTGGCGTACCGTCCGGGCTGAAGGAAGACTGTTCGCTAACTGGGCAGAATATAATGCGGAGAACTACAGTGTCCCAACGCGGTGTTTTAAATGTAACGCGTATGGGCACACCCAAAGACATTGTAAAAGCGAGGCGGCCTGCCACAAATGCGCTGGTGCCCACGAGGCAAATGAATGTAAAAACGAGGAAATAAAATGTATAAACTGTATAAGAGCAAAACGAGGAGATACTAAACACGATGCGAACAGTCCTAAATGCCCGGAGTACGTCCGAGCCGTGGAGGCAGAGCTTCCACGTACCGATTATGCAAATTAAAATCCTGCAAATAAATGCCAGGAGGTCGCGCGCGGGTATGGCGAGTTTAGAAAAAGCACTAAAAGTAGAAGCACCTCCAGATCTGGTGCTACTTCAGGAGCCCTACACGGTAAACAACCGGGTAGCGGGAATCTCCACAACCATCCAAGTACTTCAAACTGTTTCGGCCAACTCGCCCGCCCGCGCGGCGATTTTAATAAACAGCCCAAATCTAAGGGTCCTCCATTTGACCCATCTGTCTAACCACAACCAGGTCTTTGCGGAAATCCGCGTGCGAGACGCGAAGCCCTTGATCGTTGCATCGGCATATTGGTCGCCCAGTGAGGCCATAACGGACAAACTGAATACTTTAGACAAGGCACTTGACACTATAGACAGGCGCGCCCCCTTCCTCTTAGGGGTCGATTCCAACTCGCACTCCGTCCTCTGGCATAGCGAGTCAACGGACGTGCGAGGCGAGGAAGTTGAAGAGTTAATCTTGAGGCAAGGTTTGCATATAGCCAATGAGCCGGACCAGCCGGCCACTTTTATGCGGTCCCTGGGAGGAAGGGAGGTGTGTTCTAACATCGACCTGACACTCGTCAGCGACGCGGCTGTTCCCCGTATCTCGGGGTGGCGGGTCATTGACGGGGTAGTACTCAGCGACCACCGGGCGATTTTCCTAGCTTACCACCTGGAGCCCCAACAGGACGGGACCACTCCAGAAGCAGAACTGACTAACACTAAATTCAGGGTGGGCGGCGCCCGCTGGCGCGTGTTCGCCGAGAGATTAGCCACTCGCATGACCCAGGCGAGAAGAGGTTGGGAGCACTCAGACTTGGATGAGAAGGTCCGACGAATCACAGAGGCGATCATCGAGGCGGCGAAGGGCAGCATCCCGCACGGCCCGCCTCGAAGGAAGAAAACGGTACCGTGGTGGAGCGAGGAGCTCACAGCACTCGTGCGGTCCATGAGGCGTGCCAGAAAGAGATACCAAAGATGCAGGAAGAGGAATCATCCAGAGACGGAGATACGATGGCGCGAGTATAATGCGGCCAGAAAGCTGCTGGAGACAGCCATTGTGCAACACAAACGGCAATCATGGGATGACTACGTGGCCAAGGCCACCGAGCATGACCCCTGGGGCGTCCCATATAGGAAGCCTCTGGGAAGCGCAGAATCATAGAAGCCATTTCGTCCATTAAACATGGGACGGGACACACGGGCACGTGGGAGGAGACCGCGCGAGTGCTAATGGGTGACCTGCTCCCCCCGGACACGCAAGATGGAGAAAACGAGCACCATGCAGAACTGAGGCGACAAATGGAAGATCCAGAGGACCTGGACGGAGGAACCGAAGAATTCAACTTCAATGAACTGGAGAGTGCGGTGGCGACGCTCAAGGCGGGCAAGGCCCCTGGCGTGGATGCAGACCACCCGGAGATGCTTAAGAATGCATTACCCCTAATTAGAGGGGAACTTTTGGAAATTTATAACCAATGCCTGTTTTCAGGTTATTTTCCCAAGGCCTGGAAGGTCGCCCGGATTGTGTTGTTGAGGAAAGACAACGACAGAGGACTAGACGAGGCAAAGGCCTACAGACCAATATGCCTGCTCCCCGTCCTGGGTAAAACCCTGGACAAGCTGGCAGTGACCCGGGTGGGGAAAATTGTCGAAGAAGCGGGGGACCTAAACCTGTCTCAATATGGGTTCCGCCCGCACCGCTCCACTGAGGATGCGGTAAATGCCTTACTGAAGGCACTTCGGATAGATACACACCGATACGTGTTAGCTACATTTCTGGACATAGCCGGGGCGTTCGATAACGCGTGGTGGCCGTACATCTTTGCCCAGCTCAGGAGATGGCGAGTGGGCAAAGAACTGTACAATCTATATAGAAGCTTTCTGTCAGACCGAATCGCCCTGCTTGCTAGTGCGGGTGACGAGGTACGGCATAACCTAACCAAAGGTTGCCCACAGGGGTCCAACTCGGGCCCCTTCCTGTGGAACCTGATAATAAACCCTCTCCTCGAGCGGCTTGCCGCCGAAGGGATAACGGCCATTGCCTACGCGGACGATCTGGTGATCGTATCGCGGGGGCACTCTCGAAGGGAACTAGAAACCGCAGCTGAAGCCGCACTAAGAGTGGTCGAGGAATGGAGCATGGAGTCGAAGCTGACCATCGCGGCGGCCAAGTCAGCCAACTTGGTAGTAACCAACCATGTACGGACTGCCCCCGGCGTGTCCAAGCCTTGCAAAGGGAGGCCCCCCTGCGTCAGATACCAAGGGGTGGCTATACCCACGGTGGAACAACATACATACTTAGGAGTAGTCCTGGACCCTGCATTGACTTTTGTGCAGCATGTCAAAACGTCATGCAGTAAGGCCAGGGCACTCTATTATAAATTGCGCAGAGTTGCAGGCGCGCGCGGGCACATTCACCCGTCCGCCCTCAACAGGATATACACTGGTGCGTTCCTCCCTATGATCATGTACTGTGCGTCGGCATGGGCTGATAGAGCCCACACCACGCATATTAAAAGGGAACTAGACAAAGCTCAGAGAGTAGCCCTGGTAAGCATTACCAGGGCGTATAGGACATCAGCCACGACTGGCCTCCAAGTTATCTCGGGACATATGCCCCTTGATCTCATGGCGGTCCGGACAGCAGGAAGATATTGTATACGCAAAGGCATCGACGAAATTCAAATTGAGGGACAAACTTTTTCGTTAGAGGAGGGCCGAGCCGGTCTCACGGCGGAGCTGCTCCTGAGATGGCAAAGGCGCAGGGACTCCTGTTCCCAGGCGGACATAACCAAGATCTTCATTCCGGATGTCCGAGGGAAAAAGACCCACAGGCATTTCCAACCAGGGCCTCAACTCACGCAGATGCTCCTGGGGCATGGCCCGTTCAAGGCGCAGCTTCATCGGCTGGGCCTGGCGGATACCTCCCGCTGCGTCTGTGAGGAGGAGGAGACAGCGATGCACCTACTCTTTGATTGCCCGCAATGGGCATCGAAGCGTGGGTATCTAGAATCGTATATTGGACATAGACTTAGCGAGGACTCAAGGGACCTCCACTTACTAATTAGAACACGTTGGACATTTACTCTCCTAGAAACATTAGCGAGCGCGATAGTCAAGTACAAGACACTTCAACAAACTGTAATACGGCGAGCAAGGTTGTAAGGGAGTAAAATTTGGCAGTGGTTTCGGCAGATAGTGGATCCCACCCGGGTCCACGCCCCGAGGGATGGTAACGTGCTACAGCACGGCTTAGAGGTGGGCTAGGCCAGCTTGTCCCCTCCGAAGGGGGCCTGATGGGGCGGGGGCAACCCCCGCGGGGCGGAATAGTGAATGTGGCCGTGTGGACAAGTCGGCTCGCTCTGGGGCGGTGGTACACCATCATCTGAAACTGGTGGGTGCCACCCAACCCCTTAATCGGCCTGCGTTGCAGCTTTGCTATCAACCAGGTCGGGGCTGTGTCGACACATACGGCTGCTAGCTAAGACGCCCCGCGGTGAACCTCCAAGCCGAAGGCCCCCATAGGGGGAATTCCCCAATTATGACAACCCTCCACCGGACTTACAAGGAGAGCGGAACCCCTGTAGACGCAAGCTGCGGAGGGGCGAGGGCAGGCCGAGTGGACAAGTCGGCTCGCTCTGGGGCGGCGGTACACCTCCATCTGAAACTGGAGGGTGCTGCCCAACCCCTTAAACGACCTGCGTTGCAGCTTAGCTATCAACCAGGTCGAGGCTGTGTCGACACATTCGGTCGCCTATGTCTCCTCCGGGGCCGGTGCAGGCAGGGAGGAAACTCCCCCCCCCCCCGATAATGACTACCCAATCAAGACCGGACGCACCAAATTGGTGGAACACGGTCCACACCGAATACGTCCACCAAGCTCCCCAGTGGAGAAACAGCTTAGTTGGCTAATACTGGTGCGCAAGTGTATATAACTAGTTAGTAATAATATATAGAGTTATAAAATATAGGAATAGGTAAAGTTTAATCCCATAGTAAGGTCACAGCAAATTGTAATATAACTGTAGTACCTGTAATTGTAAATCTTGGAATAGGGAAAATCATAGTCAGTTAGAATCTTACGGTCGTATTCATAGACATCGGTTTAGTCCGGTGGTAGTCGGTACTAAGATAGTCCGGACTACTGGCAGACCAGACCACGTTAGTCTCTGCCGTATTCATAGACGCTCTTACCCGTCGGACTACCTTAGTCCTGCGAACTTACGGTGTACAGCGTTGTCAAGCATTGCAATATCCAGTGCGCATGCGCGAAATTACATTTTCTCTTAATTCAATAATTTTCTATGGCAACTATGGAAGTTCTTTGACCGCTAAACATGTGTTTATACTGCGCGGTGTATTCGTTCAGTGCATTTGAAAGTGTGGTTGTAGGCACGTCGTCTTTTTGATTTTTTGTTGCCATTTAGTCATGTGTGATAAACGCCAGCGGCAAGGCAATTGGTCCGCGGAGGAAAAAAATAGCCTCTTCGAACTCATTAAATCGAGAAAAAGTATCGTTGAGGCGAAAAAAGGCTCCCACAAGGACAAATTGAGGAAAGATCGTGCGTGGGAGGAGATTTACCTAGAATTTTCTGCTAAGCACGGCCACGCACGAAATTTGGAAAAAATAAGAGCAATGGAAGCGAATGAAAACGCAAGCGAAGACGCGAATTAGTAAGGTAAGGTATTTATTTAAATACTCGTGTATATACACACTTTCGTTTATATTTAATAAACTATGGACTTTATATTCCACGTGTTATTGTTTATATTATTGTGAATTGGTTGTAAATTAATTTTTTTGTAGGTTAAACAATACCAGAGGCAGACTGGTGGTGGACCGCCAACAAACGTGTTTACCACCGAATTAGATTGGCAAATATCTACTGAACTGCCTCATGAATTTATGGTTAATGAGGCAGAATTTGAAGTAAATGGTGACGAGCCAGAGGTATCTTTCTACTTCCATTATAATATATTGCTTGACAATGAGACTAGGCACCCCCTGATATTATTATTGGTTGTTTCACTTAAATATGACTTGATATCTACATAGAGATTTAGATTACATCATGGCTTCTTTATTTGATGAATGTTTTAGAATGACGAGGGTAGCAACGTTGTTGTCCTTGCAAGTGTTCCTGCATTCCTACAAGAAGTAGAAGAACACGGTAGTGAGTAAGTATTATTCAAGAAATCAAAACCATTGAATATTGATGATTCCCAGTTTTTAAACTTTTCCTCCTTTTCGTGTTTTCTTGAACCATTAAAAAATTGCATTTACACTTTAGGAATGTTAGTTACTTAATAGTATCCTTTTTATTTCAGTGAAAATGGTAATGACTCTGGAGGGGAAGGTCCGAGTACTAGGACCATGGATGCACTTGACAACTCAAAGCAAGGCAATATGTCTGTGCTTACTCCAAAGAGGGTAATTTGTCTTTCATTTTACTTACTTTTCAATCTGAAAATTTGCATGCAAATTATTTTCTCTGATTAGTGCATATTTTATTAAGTTCCTTGGAATTTCAATTATGCCTAGTTTACACATGCTCAGTACTTGTCGCTAATACTTATCATTCACACATATACCCACAAGAAAACAAAGGTAGGTATGTAATGTGGCAAGTGCAAGTGGATAGAAAACAGACTTCTTTACCAAATGGCAAGTAGCTGCCCCCATCACAATTCTTCAAGAAGAGCAGTAACTGATTCCTGATGTTGAGAATGACTCTAATTATTATATTTTGGTTTGTCTTGCGGCTCTCTTTTTACTGTAATTTCATTGAATTGCCACAATATTTTTTTTTCCAATAAAACATAGCACTGTTCTCATTCCCATAAACGGTATTCATTTGGATCTTCGGTTGCCAGCTCTGTTGAGCATAACCATACTATCTCATGCATTTCCTATTATTCTGCTTCACTTTCAAGTTAAGTCATCAATGATAAAATACTGAAATAGTGTTACAACACGTACCTCAGAATGTGGCAGCGATGGTAATGCAGTCTGTAACTTGTATGGTTTCACTATCGATAAGTGTTTTATGTGAAACCAATTCTTTTTTCTGCACATCAGTGTAAACAACACGTGTCCCATTTTACTAAGCTGCTGTGTACTAAATAAATAGTAAGCATGTGTAAACTTGGCATAAAATATAATTTTGAAATCATTTTGAATTCTAAGAAGTTTAATTTTTCTTTACAACTTTATTTATATGTGTATACTTCCTTATTTTTAAACCCTTTCTTTTTTTTTTGAATGTCTGAGGCAATCTATTTTAGTTTGTTTCTTAGGTGATAGGTTTGTTTCATATTAATTTACTGTTATATTTCCAGCAAGAATATACAAAATTCAGAAGTTGCTGTTCACCTGAACTGATATTAAGTCAATTTCAAGATAACCATTGTTAATACAGTACTTTTACTAGTCTGCTTATGCCCTAAGTTAGCAACGAAGAATACTAAACTTGGGAAAAGTATTTAGAAAAAAATTGCGAAGCAAAATGTTAATTATCTTTTACCCTTTTTTTCTTCTTTCCTCATTGAATTGCATATATTGAATAAAGGACTTGACAGTGAACAAGGGCCATATCTCATTAATGTTAGTTATTTCGTATAAAGCGTTTTGAGGAATACGTAGAATCCAAATAAAGAAGTACCGTATTTGTCAGAGTATAAGACGCACCCCTATTTTCAAGAAGGATTTAATTCATTAATGTTAAATTTTATACTTTATTTTTATGAAAACTGGGAATTGTGTCCTGTGAAAAGCAATGATCTTTTCTTCATATTTTTCTGGAAGTCTATGATATTTTTCTAGTATGTATGGAAAGATTTTCATAAATCTTAGACATCATGACATTGACCCAACAAAATTTCCAGCATTTTTTCTTCTTGCAGTACTTATAGCTTCTATAATAATCAAATTTGTGGAAATATAAATTCCTGTTTTTCAGTGCACAAAAATTAGCTTTTTGTAATGCTATACACTAAAATTTAAACAGTTACAAAAATTCCCATCTGTTGTATGAGATTCATCCTGTTTTTGGATTAGTTACTGCAGGAAAAAAGTCTTATACACTGGCAAATATGATACTTTCTGTTTGACATGGGTGGTATTCGCCTCCGCCTAATACACCTCTTCGCCACTCTTGAGCAGATTGTAGCATTTTGTGTCCCATTTCCCACTGATATATGAAGAGTCCTTTACCATTATTTACCACTGGGCCCTTCACATAGTATTCAGACATATTACAGAGAATGTATAAAACATGCTGATTTGAAAGTTAATACAACATATTTTAATGCCCTAACTATTGCTATCTAAGACCTAACTTCATGAACACAATACAGAACGAGGCTTCTGATCACATTTATGAAATATATGATTTGATTTGACACAGAGGGTAATTTGCAACATTAATAAAGCTTTGATTCTTTTTTTTGTTCACAGAAAGGGAAACGATGCCTCACTGCCTATGAAGAAGAAGTTCTAAAAATGCAGGAGGAGAGGCATCAATTACATATGGAAAGTGAGCGAAGGGAAAGTTTGAGGAGAACAGAGAGGGAAGAAGAACTTTTCGAGCTAAAAAAAGAAATCCTTTTGCTGAAGAAAAAAAACCTTTTATTAGAAGTTGAAGCATTACAAAAGAATTAAAAATTATTTAAAATAAATCTTGAACGAAAATGATCGTTTCTTTCATTGTCCTGAGCCACAATATTATCTTTCATGTTTCCTTCATCCTCCTGAAAAAACTCACTTAAATCTTCTTTCCACAATAGTATTAAATTGTGTAGGACTGCACACGCTAGAATAACATTTTTAGAGGTATTCAATTTAGTATTCAGGCCAAGTGACAGGCAACGAAATCTGCCTTTCCAGCATCCGAAACACCTTTCAACGACATTTCTTGTGGTCTTGTGGCTGGAATTGTACAGCCTCTCTCGGTCAGTCCGAGGCTGTCTGAGGGGAGTAAAGAGGTACTTCTGGAGAGCATATCCTGCATCTCCAAGCAGGACATACGGGTGAAATTCCTCATTTTCAAATCTCCTCCTTACTGGGCATTCGTTAAAAACTCTTGAGTCATGTGCAGAGCCTCTCCATTTTGCAACAATGTCCAGAATTTTGAAACTCGCATTGCATATCACCTGCACATTTAAAGAATACCACCCCTTTCGGTTGATGAAGGTTTGCGAGTGTTCTCCTCCAGGATTTTTTATACGGATGTGGGTGCCATCCACAACACCCATAACCTAAAAATCACAAAGATTGGGATGCTAACAGATACACACAAATTAATTATTAATTTGTACATATAATTGCTAATTATAATTACCTGCGGAAATGCTGCAATTTCATGAAATTGCTGAACTATTCTCAACTGTTCTTCTGTTGGTGGGAATTTAATAATTTCCCGAGCGAGCGAGCAGATTGCCCTCGCCACGTCAGCGACAATTCTGCTTGCGGTCGCTTGACTGACATTGTGCAGGTCAGCCAAATCGTCTTGGAAGCCGCCTCTCGCGAAAAATCGCAAAGCAAGCAGCACTCGCGTTTCCACCGAAATCGGGAGACCACGCCGATTAGTGTTCTCCCAAAGTGATGGCCGTATCATGTCAATCAAATTTCTCACACTTTGCTTGCTTAGCCGATATTTCATTTTAAACGAATGATCATCATATCGACGCATGATCATATTCCTCTGCAGGCTCTGTTTCCTTCTCCTTCCAGTAGATATTACATCTCGCACCTCACGCACTACGTTAACTTCAAGCACATCCATGTTACGACCATCCATGCTGAACACGCGCATACAATTCACAAGATACAATTTTGAGGTTAGTCCGACGTTAAACCATGTCTTGGTACGGACTAAAGTTTAGTCCGGTGTAACAGCGGATCATCTTCCGACTACTTTCAAAACATGTCCATGAATACAGACTTTCTTAGTCCGTCTCAAATCCGATGTTAGTCCGGACTAAAAACAACTATGAATACGACCGTTATAGTAGATGCTTGAAATTGTATAACTTAAATAGTAATAGTAATTGTAAAACTTAAATAATAAACAGAAAAGTAAATTCATTCTTAGTATAATTATATTTTTCTTTGGTGAAGGATAGGTGATGGGATGGTAAAATATTAGTATAGGAGTACACAATTGTAATAATAAATTGTATTAACCAACATGAGACTACCCCATGGCGTATGTAAGACGGAGGAGTGGCGGATAGAGGCGAAAGCCTAGGCGCCGCCACTCCCCTCGTCAGCAAGGCTGCCGCTACCAGCCCCTATGTAAGTAAGCTTTTCAATAAACAACAATAATAATAATAATAATCCTAGTGCTGGCCCGAGTGCCACAGTGTGTATTGCCATTAGTTGAGCTTCAGTGCGAGCTCCTCGTGTTGGACCCGGGCTAAGTGACGTTCCTTTCCCGGGGACAAAGATGGCGACGGCCGGGCCCGCTGAGCGTGCCAATGCGACCTCGAGAAGGAGGATTTTGTCGAGCGAGAGCGAGCTAGACCCGGCGCCGCCGGAACCGGCGATACAACGTGGTGTCACCCCCGTCCACGTCGGCTCGGGCTGGGCGGCCGGAGATTGTCTCCGGCCGGCTGAGAGGTGAAACGGCCAGGGCCCTTCCGCCGACTCCCGAAGAGGAAGCCGGTATGGAGCTCCTGGCCCAGATCGATAGGGACTTAGAGGGGATATTGGCAATGAGGCCATCAGTCCTGCTAAAAAAGGAGATGATGGTGCAGCAGCAGCTGCTCAAAGACCTGCGAAAAACAATGAGGAAACTGGCCGGGAAGGCAAGGCTTTATACGGACCAGGAGAGAAAGTTAGACATAATTCAGGAAGCCATCGACGTGAATCAAGAATTCACTAAAACCCAGATTACAGCCAGGATTGAGGAAACGGTAGAGCGCACTGTTGCGCCTCTACGGCAGGCCTTGGAGGAGATGGCACAGGCACAGGCCCGTGCGGTGGAGAAGGCGGTCACCCCGATGGTACAGGCTGCCGAAAAGGTGGCGGCATCCTGCGCCGGGCGACAAACGTACGCCGCAAGGGCGGCGGCTTATGCCGAGCGCCCCACGGCAGGCGAAATAATCAAGAGAAAGAAACCGATCACGTCCCAAACACCACAAACCAACACAGTGGTCATCTAGGCAAAGGATGGCAAGACCATCCGAGGTAAAGTCGAAGCAGAGACAGAGGTACAGAAAATGGCAAAGGATGAGAATGTCCGTGTCCTAAGGACGTCCTACAGTAATGGCCTGTATTCTGTAAACATGGCGACCTCGGAGGGAGCCACAAAACTAAAGCAATGTGTGGGCAAATCCAAACTGGTGCAAGTACACGAGAGGCAATTGAAGTGGCCAAAGCTCGTGCTACACGGGATCCCCACCGACACGAACGAGGAGTTGTTAAAGGAAATTAACGCGAACACCTTCAGCGGGACCCTTGAGAAAGGGGAGCTGAGGGTCATTTTCAGGATGGGCAGAGAAAGGGCGGACCGCACGCACCGGAGCTGGGTGCTCCAGGTCTCCCCACGGGTCTGGCGTGCTGCCAGGGCGGAAGGGCGTCTGTTTGCGCATTGGGTTGCGTACACCGCTGAAAACTACAGTGTTCCGACGCGCTGTTACAAGTGCAATGGGTTCGGACACACGCAGAGGCACTGTAAGAGCGAGGCCTCATGCCACAAATGTGCGGGAACGCACGAGGCCAAAGAATGCTCAACGGAAGATCATAAATGTGTCAATTGTATAAGAGCCAAAAGACAGGATACAAAACATGATGCAAACAGCCCTAAATGCCGGGAGTACGTCCGAGCCGTGGAGGCAGAACTGGCGCGCACGGACTATGGGGCTTAGACTCCTCCAAATTAACGCTAGGAGATCGCGCGCAGGTATGGCGAGCATTGAAAAACTATGTAAATCTGAGGTACCGCCCGACCTGATTCTTATCCAGGAACCATACACAATAAACAACCGCATAGCGGGAATATCAACCGCAATTAAAACATTGCAAACCATTTCGGCCAGCTCGCCCGCCCGCGCCGCTATCTTGGTTAACAATCCGCACTTGCAAGTTCTCCACTTAAGTCATTTATCAACCCCGGATCAGGTGTTAGCAGAGATCCGGGTGCGTGACGCGAAGCCCTTTGTCGTAGCCTCGGCATATTGGTCACCCAACGAGGCCTTGGCAGACAAAATAAGTACATTAGACAGGACAATTGACGCCACAGACAGGCGCACCCCCTTCCTTCTAGGGGTCGACTCGGAACTCGCACTCCGTCCTCTGGCATGGCGAGTCAACGGATGTGCGAGGAGAGGAAGTGGAAGAATTGATGTTGAGACAAGGTCTACAAATAGTAAATGAGCCTGACCAGTTGGCTACCTTTGTGAGGACACTGGGAGGAAGGGAGGTGGGCACTCACATTGACTTAACACTCGTCAATGACGCCGCCGTGCCCCGAGTCTCAGGGTGGCGGGTTGTTGGCGGGGCAGTCCTCAGTGACCACCGGGCGATCTTCCTTGACTACCACCTGGAGCCCCAACAGGACGGGACCACTCCAGAGCTAGATATAACAGAACTAAAATTCAGGGTGAAGAGTGCCCGCTGGGACTTGTTCGCCAAGAGGCTAACCACACGCATGAACCAGACAAGGAGTGACTGGCAGAGAACAACCATCGATGAGAAGGTCCAGCGCCTCACCGAGGCTATCATCGAGGCCGCAAAGGGCAGCATCCCATATGGCCCGCCCAAGAGATCCAGGACGGTGTCCTGGTGGAGCAGGGAGCTCACGGAGCTCGTGAGGTCCAAAAGGCGTGCCCGGAAACGGTATCAGCGGAGCAGAAGAAGAGGGCTCCCGGACACGGAGGCCCTGTGGAGGGCATACAGCCTGGCCAAGCGAGACCTGGAGAGGGAGATGGTTCGCAGCAAACAGCAATCTTGGGAGGAATATGTCGCTGAGATTACAGAGAAAGACCCCTGGGGCGTCCCTTATAAGATAGCCTCAGGGAAGAGGAAGGCCATGGACGTCCTGTCAACCATTCGGCAGGACCACGGCCACACGGGCACGTGGGATGAGACCGCGCGGGCGCTGATGGAAGCCCTGCTTCCACCGGACACGATGGACGGAGAAGGACCGGAACACGAGCGTCTCTGGCAACAGTTGGACGAAGATACGGACCTGGAGGCTGGAACGATGGAGATCAACTTCGATGAACTGGAGAATGCGGTGGCGAGCCTCAAGGTGGGCAAGGCTCCCGGCGTGGACATGATTCACCCGGAAATGCTGAAAATGGCTCTCCCCATAATTAGAGGGGATCATTTGGAGTTATTTAACCAATGCCTGTTTTCAGGCTACTTTCCAAAGGCTTGGAAGGTCGCCCGGATCGTGTTGCTGAGAAAGGACAACGACAAGGGACCTGACGACGCGAAGGCCTATAGGCCAATATGCCTGCTACCATCCTGGGAAAAACACTGAACAAGCTGGCAGTGACCCGGGTGGGAAGTATTGTTAGGGAGGCGGGGGACCTGAACCTTACTCAATACGGGTTCCGCCCGCACCGCTCCACAGAGGACGCGGTTAACGCACTATTGACAGAACTCAAGGCACACACACACACCGCTATGTTCTAGCGACGTTTCTGGACATCGCCGGGGCCTTTGACAACGCATGGTGGCCGTACATCTTTGCTCAACTCAGGAGATGGCGAGTGGGCAAGGAGTTGTATGAATTATACAAAAGTTTCTTAACTGACCGAGTCGCCCTCATGGCTTGTGTGGGTGACGAAGTCAGACACAAACTTACGAAAGGGTGCCCACAGGGGTCCAACTCGGGCCCGTACCTGTGGAATTTAATAATAAATCCCCTTCTCGAGCGGCTAGCCGCCGAGGGGGTAACGGCCATTGCCTACGCAGACGATTTGGTGATCGTCTCGCGTGGGCACTCAAGAAGAGACCTGGAAACCGCAGCGGAAGCGGCTCTGAACATTGTGAATGCATGGAGTAGGGAATCCAAGCTGACGATAGCAGCCGCCAAGTCGGCCAACTAGGTCATAACGCATCACGTGCGGACGGCCCCCGGCATGTCTAAACCATGTAAAGGTAGACCCCCCTGCGTCAGATACCAGGGCGTGACCATACCGACAGTGGACTCACACACTAATCTAGGAGTGGTTCTGGACCCTGCACTGACTTTTGTACATGTCAAAACGTCGTGCAGCAAGGCAAGGGCACTCTTTTATAAACTGCGTACAGTAAATTAACCGAGTACGGTAAATTAACAATGCGCGCGTGTAAGTGTAGGGTTGCTGCTGCAAAGGAAAGAAGGAGTGGCCCCAATTTATCCAGCCAATGAGGTGACCGATGGCCAGGCTCGCTGGAACAAAGGATTGTCATCAGCGAAGTAAATGGGCGGGAATTCGCATAACTACGGACAGGAGGGAGGAGGCTTGGCGGCGAGCGGGCCGTGCGAGAGAAGCTCGATGACAGGTCGAGGAAAGACGCTCCCTGAGAGAGGTCGCGACTAACAGTAAGAGATGGTAGTTGGCGGAGATTGAATCGACAAATATTTGATATCACGGAGCGCACAGCTCACAGGCGTAGGTCGTAGAGTGGGACCGCCTAAATACAGCTGCAGTAGTAGGGAATCCGAGTCGAGTAGTGGGGCGTAGACGTCGAGTGAGTGGCGCGGATGCATCTGTGCAAACGTTCGCTAATTCGGTACTCCGAACGCCGGTGAGTCAATTCCCGGATGATAGAGCCCGCGATCGTGACCTACGAACTTTACCCGTTCGGGAGTTGATTGATTGGGATTTACAGGCACTTTAACTGTCATTGGTAGTACCCCATGTCAAAGTTGTTTTTCTTTGTTTTTTTTTAAATAGATCCAGTAAGTGTTGCAGAAGCAACTTACCGCTGATTAAAACATGTATATTACCTAAAAAAGAGGGCTTGAATCCCTTATGAAATATACAAATAGATAACGTAAAATGAAAGTAAAATGAACATGTAAAATTGGTCGTACAGGTAAAACATAAAACTGGCTGTAAAGGTTCCAAGGAACAGAACATTGCCCTTACCTCTTCCACCTTCAACATTCAGTAGTTAGAGTACGGAAATTCTTTGTCAAAACAGCCTACAAAAACTGGAAGGATCGAAAATCATGGAAATATAATAATTATATTTTCGGATTCAGCATGTGAAAACAATTAAAAAAATGTTTTTTAACTTAATTTTGAATTTAAAAAGTTCAATTTTTTAACAATTTTAATCAATTTTCCGGTATTATTGTTTTAAAAAATCCAAAATAAGTACATAGTTTCGTAAAATATTTACTTAACACTATCTATTGATGTCAAGAAATAGAAAAATTTGATTAACAATTTTTTTTCAAGGCACTGCAAGGTCATAGAGGGCAAAATGGGTAAAAATCTTTAAAAATCGATTGTGAAAATACGTCATCGTCGTTTCTCGATTTTCAAAAACCAAAATACTTATACGGAGATACTTGTACTTTATAACTACAAAATTTCATCCTTGGTTATTGAAAAGATTCAGAACTACGAGTATTTTTATTAGAAAATTTGTTTTTTTAGGTATTAAAATATCTGTAGGGTAAAAAATATTCAAATAATTAGTGTTTTTATTTTTTTAATCCAAATAATAACGAATATAAACTATTGAGTTTCGTAAGAGATATTTTGTCAAATATTGGTATACATTGTAGTTGGATAATTTAAATCATGTTATGTCGGTTGGTACGTGTCATCGCCAGCTTTGTTTTTATTCTATGACCCCATTAATTGAGAATAGAAACAATTGCAGTTCGACGTTTGTTTCCAGGGTTTAATTTAAGACAAAATGTTGCTATGGAAGACGATTAGTAAGAAATGGACTCATTCCGTGCTTGACCGTCGAGCTGTCCACACCTCTCTCGCTAGTTATCGCTGCGACCAGAGATAAGCCCCGTGCCGGAGCCGAAGCGCTACGGTTGTGTCAAGTGTCTTTCTTAGTGTGAACAATACTTACTAAATATATACTTTTCTTTTTAAATCTGTAAACGTGTTAATTGTGTCTACTTCAAGTTCTGCCTTGTGTGGAAAATCGTCTGTTCCTCGTCGACTTTTCTGCAATGCTTCATCACCGGCCATGGAAGAACCAAGAGACCCGTTGCCACCGCTCCCCGAAGCTGTGTCCTTAGCACCGCATACGCTAAATAATTTCTATCCTAATCCACCTCAACTTTTCCACAATCCACACCTCATGCAGCCCTTAGCAGCGAGCCAACCCGTATATTCATCTGATGCCATGCAACAATCATCCTTCAAGAGGCAGCCTCCAGCTCATCAGATAAGTACAACAGAATCGCCTTCAGTTAAACGCCAACGACTGCAGTATCCAAATACCAGTGAACAGTGCCCGAGCAGCCTGCCTACTCCTGGAACTATTCCGTTAGATATCACCAGCAACAGATTCACTCCACTTGATCAGGCAAATAATATTCCTCAAGATCCTTCTCCTCAAGATGCCGATATTAACCCATTAAGTCCCAGTGTCCTCAATTGAGGACATGTGTTTAAATTGTAAAATTTTATTAATGCAAACATTTTTGCAATGAGAGAAGTTCATAATTATTTATTTGAATTGTTAGTGAACAATATATATCAAGATGGGACATTTTTGTTTCTTTGTTTCATGTCATTATTGATTTGAAATGTATTGTTTTTTACCTTTTCCTTCGCTTATTTTTATAATTCTCTAAAACTGTGTTATGTGAGTGAGAGACTTGCACAACGGGTGTAATACTTCAAAACCCCGAAAGTTTCGATTGCAGATAAAAACATTCATCAAAAGGATGTTTCATTGTTGTAATTTATTGTTGAAAGTTGGTGTCCTCAAATGAGGACACTGGGACTTGGCGGGATCATTAACGATATTCAGGACCGGCAGCGTACAAGCGACTCTCGCAGTTCGATGCGCTGTTGCCGCGCATTGCTACGCACATGGCACCACCTACATGAGAGATAAATGAAATTAACACTTACCGACAGGCGATGACACGTCTTGATATCATGTTTATAACGTTCGCTACAACCGAACCTTATCGCCTCCCAAACCGCGTTGAAAACTTGATGCGTCCGCTCCAAGAGGCTTCGTTCTCTATTCGGCCTATCTGCAGTGCAGACGCAACTCTACCCACATTGTCGAGAGATAACAATATTCTGTCTGTGAGAAACAAATCCTCGCGAGCTGATTGATTCAGGGCAGGTCATATGACGTTCCACAACACGTGGCGAGAAAACTGTCAGAGTCGTAGTTAGAAATGGCGTTCAGCCGAGAGAAGACGCAAGCGCTAAATGTTGAGGAAATTTGTGAATTATTGACCGAGTTGAGTGAGGAGGAATTAGAAGACGCCCACGTAGCTGTTTTACCACCTGATCGAGTGGATTACTTGACCGATGAAGACGAAGTTGAAGAAGATGATTTGTTAGGTGCTGCCATTGTGGAAGATGTACCAGGTGATGTAGAACTTTTCTGCTCTATTACAGACGAACAGGATTTAGAAATTCCAACTGCATCCCATCTCATCAATAGTAGTAGTTCTCTTCCAGTTTCCAAGCCAGTCCCTGACGACAGTTTTTGTAGCAGTAACACGAAACATTGTACTATTTCTCGGCCCAAGGGGAAAAAAAATAATTTTCCACACTGCGAATCTGCACGAAAAAATGTAGTTCGAAACTGGAAAAAGGAGGATTTGGTTTCAACAAATCTCGGACCTGAAAGTCAAATATCTCATTTATTTCTTCAAAGACTTCAGGATACAGTAGGAGGTCTTACCCCGGCGCAAATATATTCACAAATTGTGAGTAATGATCTCATTGAATGGATAGTTCGAGAAACCAGACGGTATGCCACCTGTAGCAAAAACGAAGCCAATTTTGAGTTTTCAGTAGAAGAATGTAATAGTAGTTTACGATATAAGTGTCGTAAAGCATCTTATTACAATACGAGATTGGAAGATTGCCAAACGAGGCCGTTAGGCCGAGTTTGGTAACCAATCGAGTAGTGTAATAAGATGTTACGACACGTATATCGTACAACGTTTTATCCACTTTGTAAAAATTAGTTAGATTTAATCTAAAAGATCGTCCTACGCGTTCGTTTAGTACTAACGATTTATTTTCTAGAAGTGGCGACACTGTTTCTAACAATGATAACAATTGAAACACATTTGGTGTCAACCTCAAGCTTTGTGTATTCTTTCCACGGTGTAAGAGTATTTTTTTCCAATATGAGTGACAGCAGCTGTGATTCTGACATCGAAATAGCAGCAAATGCTGCTCTAGACACGCTATTACCAGAGAAATCACGAAAAAAATATGAGCGTGAATACACTTTATTTAGAGACTGGAGTGCAACCAAACATATTAAAACCATTTCGGAAAAAGTTATGATGGCGTACTTCTCTGGTAAGTCTAAAAAAGAGAAACCCTCAAGTCTATGGTCACATTATTCCATGTTAAAGAGTACAATATTACTTAATGATAATGTGGACATAAGTAAGTTCACACAATTGATAGCTTTCTTAAAAAGAAAGAGCGAAGGATACATGAGCAAGAAATCTAAAATATTTTCGAAAGATGACATACATAAATTTTTAATAGAGGCAGATAATGAAATTTATTTAATGATGAAGGTGACATTAATAGTTGGCGTTTTTGGAGCTTGCCGTAGAGAGGAATTGAAAAATTTAGAATTAAGTGATATAGAGGATAAGAATACGTATATTATAATTAATATACCAAACACCAAGACATTAATTTCAAGACAATTTGTTATTACTCAAGGAAGTGTCAAAGAATTCAACTGTTTGGAGACTTTTCGTCAATATTTTCGCCTTCGGCCGGAAAATGTCAAGCACGATCGTTTCTTTCTCTCCTACAAGAATGGAAAATGTTCTTCGCAACCAGTTGGGATAAATACTTTTGGAAACATTCCAAAAAAATAGCAATGTATCTTGGTTTGAAGAATTCTGAAACTTTTACAGGACATTGCTTTCGTCGATCATCTGCTTCTTTACTCGCCGATGCAGGTGCTGACATGAATGTGTTAAAGAGGCACGGTGGATGGAAGTCAAATTCTGTTGCTGAAGGTTATGTCGAAACATCAGTGCAAAATAAAAAAGAGATAGCTATGAAAATTATGGGGGAAAATATTTCGAATGTGGAATCTACAAATATTTCAAATGCAAATATGAATTGTACAGCTTCAACATCATCGGGAATTACGGTATCAAATTGCAGCAAATTTGTAATTAATGTTTACAACAAATAAGCATAGCTATTATTATAATTTGAACTCTTATTCTGTTAAAAAGTTATGTCAATAAAAATTCTTTGAACAATTGTTATTTTTAATAGTAGGAATCAAGCTAGTCGCGAAATAACCCATTACAAAACGAGTGTCGTAATGAAGTACTTTACCGCACTGGGTGCGGTAAAGAGCTTCATTACGACACTGAACCTAATGTCGTAATGTTTGACTTTACCTAACCAAAGTGGATAAAGTTTTTTTGGGAATTTTGCTTTTTACCGGATACCACCAATTACCAAACCTAAAAAACTACTGGAGCAGCGATGAAGACTTAGGCATTCAATTCATAAAAAATGCAATGTCCAGAAATCGGTTTCAGAAACTGAAGTCTATGATCCACTTCAATGACAATGCTCTAATAAATAATGAAACAAAAACTGACAAAGCATTCAAAATTCGCCCACTGATAGAGAAAATAAACGAAGGTTTTATGAAGTTTGGTGTATTTGAATCTAATCTGGCTGTTGACGAAATGATTATAAAATATTTTGGTCACAATAATTTGAAACAATATATTCGTGGTAAACCGATCAGATTCGGTTACAAATTTTGGGCCTTGTGTGGAACAAATGGATTTTGTTACAAATTTGATTTGTATCAAGGAAGGGAGGTTGGAGGTGACAGCATGCTTTCTTTGGGAACACGAGTTGTAGAGTCAATGCTCATAGATACTATTCCTGAACCTGCAGGGTACAAAATTTATTTTGACAATTTTTTTACAAGTTTTGAGCTCCTCGATGAACTGACTGAAATGGGTATTCGATGTACAGGCACGATGAGATCGAATAGAACACGAAATTGTCCTTTACTTGATATAAAAGATATAAAAAAAATGGAGAGAGGCGTATTTGACTATTACAGTGACTTAGAAGACAAAATACTAATTGTTCGATGGAATGACAATAGTCCTGTGACTGTCGCATCAAATTTTGAATCTATTTTTCCTTTGCAAGGAACTCAGCGTTACTCTCGAACAAAAAAGAGAAAGGTTGAAATCCAGCAGCCGAATTTGGTAATGAGTTATAACAAGAATATGGGAGGAGTTGACAAGCATGACTGGCTTTGCTCAAAATATAGCATTTCCGTCAAAGGGAAAAAATGGTATTGGAGCATTGTAATAAGATGTTTTGACATGGCTGTAGTCAATTCCTGGATAATACATAAACTTGTAACAGACAAGAAAGATCAGCTGAACCTTCTGGATTTTCGTCGTGAAATAACTTGCACACTTATAAAATGCAACACAAATGTCATTTCACCAGGACGACGACTCACGTACGGGATAAACAAAGTTGTAGAAGACGTACGATTTGACAGAAAGGATCACTTTATTAGCAGAAGGGAGAAGCAAAGAAGATGTCAGTATATGAAATGCCGAGCAAAACCACGGACATTTTGTTCCAAATGTAATGTAACATTATGTGCTGAATGTTTCATTAAATATCACAACAAATAAACTCAAAAAAGAATGATAAAAATGTTCAATGTACTTTTTTCTAACATCGAAAAATATACATAAGTTTATCGTTGACCTCTGTATTTTTTTTTTCCTTGTCACGCAGTATGATACCTTGAAGTCCCAGAGTCCTCATTTGAGGACGCCCTAATTTTGGGGTTCAGAATAAAAAATTATTGCATTTTCCTACTAATATAATTAAGAGAACGTATTCTTGGTACAAATATAAAATATCATCAAAATATTCTATCTCTAAATGACCTTGGGACTTAATGGGTTAATCCTTCTTCTCCACAAAGCGAAAAAATACCCCCTATTTTCATTCACAATACTCCTGCTCACGTGGAACTCCTAAAAATAATCAAAGTCCTACTGAAACATGAAAATTTTACAACAAAAGTGAATGGATCTTTCTTTTGGACTTTCTCCCGCTGTTCCATCGCGCTGCTCAGGTGGAGTCGTTGACTCCTCGGGGTTCTGTCGCGCCAAACACGTGCGTTTTATCAGTGGCCCGGGGCGCCTTCTTCCCCGAATTACCCTTTTTGACACGCTGAGCACGTTTTTCCGTGGCCCTCTCAGCGTTGTTTGGCGTTTCGGCGGGAGCCGTTTTGAGAGATCCGAAGAGGAGACCTCTTCGTGAAGTTCAGTTGGACTCTGTCCATCATATAGCTCAACATGACAAGAAAAAGGAGGCAACACGTAAAAACGTTGGCTGTAAACAGAGAACGCATATTTTTTGCGTCGTGCTCTGTTCACCTATGTATAAATAGAGAGAGAAATTGTTTTTCTGAATTTCATTCAAAATAATAATGTAAATATGTTTATCGTATGTAATATCTGTATCTTTAAAATGTTAAAATGCATAATTTGAAATATCCCTACATGTATATTATTTTAATTTAAAAATATTAAAAATACTTGCCTCCTAAAATAAAACCAAACGGAAAGCACTATGGAAGATGCGACAACACTTGAGCCATAATGTACAGTATACTGTATTTCTGAAAAGGTTATAAATAACAATAAGTAACAAAATTTTTTTTCTTCAGAAAATAAAATTCGGGACTGAAGGGGTGCGCGTATTCGAAAATTGAAAATAAATGTTGAGTAAAATAAAAGTATTGCGCGAAACTTGTTGACGCACGGCCAGAGATGTAGTTTACAAGAGTATAATGGTACGTTTAGATCTACAGGAGTGTTCAACAAAAGTTACACAATCTATAAAACACACACTCAGCATCGTGTGTTCTAAAATTAGTGAAAGATGGGAAAAGTGCTTCAGAAATCAAGGGACGTTTATGAAGCCCAATGAAAAGTGGTTAGATGGCATCGTACTATTTAAAGACATTGCGTATCAAGCCATTCAAAGTGGAAGTACAGAGTCAGCGTGGGTCGCCCGACTAAATCTTTTGGGGAAAGCAGTGAGCGATCCAAGAGAAGAAAAACGAAAAACCTAACCGAGAGAACAAGTGTGGATGAAATATCCTTAGCTACGCAAATGAATTTACGTGCTCAAGGCAAGAGGGATGCAGCAGAAATCGTTGGGGAACGAAGTACCGCCTCTCCTCAGCGAGCCACAAGAATAAAGAAAGCTCGATTTCTTCTTAACAGAAAGCCTCGACAAAAGACTGCAGACGAAGCGTTGTCACTAATGATGGACATTAAACTCTCAGCGAACGAATACAAGGAAATGCATGCAAATGCGAAAGATTATGGTTGTACTATTTATCCTTATTAAGCAGTATGACAAGCGCAAATCAAATGTTATCTCCCTGAAAATAGTATCACTATAACAGATTCTTCCGCAGAAATAATTTTACAATGCCTTCTTGATCACACTGTCAATTGTATATGTACTGCGCAGACCGAAGTTATTCAGCATTTATCAGGAGAGGAATTTAATTTTAATTTCGAAGTGGGGACGTGATGGAAATAGTGATCAGAGCCTTTACAAGAAAAAAAATTGCAAACTCTGTTCATAGTGATTGTTTAGAATATCGCTGTTACCATTACAACTATGTCGAAACGCCGAACAGTGAAAGAAAGGGCATTGTTTGGCAAAATCTCAGGCCTTCGTCAAGTTACGGTAGACCTGTTAAAATCATGTTCATTAAGGAAACCGCAACTGTCATTGAAAAATAAGTGATGAATGTCACTACCCTTTTGCCCAACCAGGTAGTTGAACATGATATATCTGTCACACATAACCTGCTCCTGACAATGGATGATGGCAAAGTCTGCAATGCAACCTTCACGGAGAAGGAAGTGTGCGAGCGGCTGCAGGGAATGACCAACACGGCTCCTGGAGATGACCGCTTGCGGTACAACTGGCGGAAGGTCGATCCCACCTGTCGGCTTCTCTGCTCCATCTTCAGGGCCTGCGCCAAATTTCAACGGGTGCCCAATAGCTGGAAGGCATCCAACACAGTCCTAATTTACAAATCGGGCCACGGTGACTCTCCAGCCAATTGGCGCCCTATAGCGCTTTCTAACACCATCCTGAAGCTATACTTATTATGGGGCCGTCGACTGAATGAATGCCTTATTTTACGTGGCGGGACTCAGGCCATTACGCCTGCTCTTCCGCCTGACCACGCAAATTTCGTTACGCTCCTTTCACCTAGTAGGGGAGTAAGAAGGTATTACTTGGGCGACGAAACAGGCAATTTGAATTTAGCTCAGAGGCTTCATTTAGGCTTGAGGATATTTTACATGCAGTAAATCTAGTAACATGGGACAGCCGGCTTTACTTCCCCTCCGAAGGAAGGCGTACGAAGGATTTTTTCGCCCTTAAAAATCCACGGCTTCGATCGGGTTTGAACCCGCAAACTTGGGTATAACAGCCCGACACGCTAACCGTTACACCATCGCCGCCGCCAAACCATGACTGGGTTGAAGAAAACGGCGCCCTCTCTCCAGCCCAGAAGGGCTTTAGACCCCACGATGGGGTTTATGAAAACAATTTCCTCGTTGAACGGCTCCTTGACGAGGCTAAGAGCGGGAAGATTGACTTGTGCCTTGCCTTTATCGACTTCACTAACGCCTTCGGTTCCGTCTCCCACCAGGCGGTCTTGGAAGGTCTCAGGTCAGCGGGTGTAGGCAAGAAGCTATTTGAAGTTGTCGAAGATCTTTACACCGGGAACCATACCTCTTATCTCTCCTCTAAGGGTCAGTCCGCCCCCGCTAGATGCCTCAGGGTTGGCCACTCAGCCCTACGCTCTTTAATCTTACAATCGACCCTCTCCTCCGGTCTACGTTGGCGCTGTCGGATCTTCGCATCCCGGGCGGCGCCTACGCTGACGTCTGATCGACCACCTTGCAGCTGAGGCGGCCAAGATTGGAGTCAGGATTAATACAAGCAAGAGCGACTCCCTATCAATAAGAGACGGCACGAACTATGATAACATGCATATGGTTGACGGGGTCCCCTTGAAGATTCTTCTGGACGCCGACTACACCAGGTTCCTTGGCAAGCCAGTGGGCTTTTACATCTTTGCCCCCTTGCCAAGGTGAACGATGCGCTAGACCAAGCGCGAGACGTTGAATGGATGCTGACGCACTGCACGCGCTGCTCACCTTCGTGCTCTCGCGCCTCTCCTTCCCCATCAGGATGAGGACGTTAGCCGTCGGTGATGCCCACGACCTGGACTCCTGGTTGAGAGCCTTTGTTAAATAAGCCTCGGGACTTCCGGATAACGCCTCCTCGCATTACATCCATGCGGGGAAGTCCGGTGCGGGTATGGGTCTCCCGAAGGAGGTCCAATTCGCCTTCATTGAGGGAGCTTTTAAACTGCTCACCTCCCCAGACATCACGGTCAGAGAAATTACCAACGAGCAACTCCGCTCCACCGTGGCATCGAGGCTGCCTAACAGCGACATTTCTGTAAACATAGTCGCTGATTATCTTAACGGAACCCCTATCTCCCACCAAGGTAGGGGCAACTTATGGTCGAGAGCCCGTCAGGCCTCCAAGGCGGCCGGTATTCGCTGGGCCTTAGAAGTCCGGGACGGCCTACTTTCTCCTTCAATTATCTATCCTCACAAGGATGGGGAGAAAGTCACTCCCAGGCAGCGGAAGAGTCTGCTCCGCTCCCTGCGACGTGCCAACCAGGAGGCGCACCTGGAGGCGTGGAGGAAACAGCGGAATCAAGGCAGGTCCGCCCACGACCTGGCTCTAGCTGGGGCCAGATCGTCGCACTTCATGCGCTCAGGCGAGGGCCTCAGGTGGACGGACTACCTGTGGGTTCACAGAGCACGCCTCAACCTCCTTCGAGGGCTGCGTGCTGGCTTCCCGTGGGCCCCGAACTCCGCGGAGGGCTTCTGTAGATTCGGCTGCAAGGACCCGAAGACAGGTGAGCAGTCGCTGAAGACGCAGGCGCACGTCATTTCCCACTGCAGGAAAAATTACCACGCCATCACCTCGCGTCATAACTCAATCGTTGACGCGATCAAGGGCGCCACTTGCGCCATGGACTGGTGCGTGGTCGCTGAGGACCAAGTGTTCTCGTCAATAGAAATGGCACTTCGTATAAGATCCTTGATGTGGCCGTGGCGTTTGAAGGCGGGAAGGGCTCCCTGGCGGTGGCAAGGAAAACTAAGCTATCTCGCTACGAGAAGACGCTGCAAGAGACCCGGGCCATCGCTGGAGTGACGTCGGCGGAGATTGTCCCCATTGTAGTTGGAGCGCGCGGAGCGTGGGATCCACAAAACGACAAGCTGCTCAAGCAAATGGTGCACGAAGACTACCTACCGGTCCTTCGCAGACGCATCATTAGTGCAGTCATTCGTGAATCTCACGACATCAAGGCACACATGCCTAGATCCAACACAGCCCTTCTAATGGCCATGCCGCTCCACCTTAAATAGCCCTTTCTAGGGCTCCGCCGCTTCACCTCTCATCTGCCTGTTCTCTCCGCCTTACCTTCAATCCGCCCTTCTCAGGGCGATCGGTCCTTCTCATGACCACTCCGCCCTTTTAAGAGCGATTGGCCCTTCTCAGGGCCATTGTGTGAATGTGAGAGAATGCGAGTGTGAACCCTTCCACTTCCTAATCCCCTCTCACGAACAGAAATGATGAAATGTTCATCGCTGATGATGAAACCACTGATCATACCGTTCTTCTCAACAATGTTACATATGCGGGGCCTCACCTAAAGAAATTAATTCGAGCGTAGGAGACAGAGATAGACACATCAACTTTTGAGTTAGGTTTGTCTCCACTTCATGCTCGGATCCGTTTCTTTGAGTGTTTGCTTCACATTTCCTACAAGCTCGAAGTCAACGAATTGCAGATTCGTAAAAATGAAGACAAGGTAAAAGAAGCACGTAAGAAAGAAATTCAGGAGAGATTCAAAAGACAAACGGGTTTATTTGTCGACATGTCCCAGCAGAGCAGTGGCAATACCAATGATGGTAATAGTGCACGTTTAGGGAAAGTTCGTTGTCAGCACAAATAAACGGAATCAATGAGGAATTAATTAAAAGATTCAGTGTGATTTTGGAGACATTGTCGTGTGGTTATTCAATTAATTCCAAGTCATTTGGGGAGTTTGCAAAGGTCACGAAGCAAAAGTACTGAGATCTTTAGAAGTGGTACACCATGCCAGTAGCTGTGCATAAGGTCTAAGTGCTTGGAGAAATTATCATTAAATTTTGTATTTTGCCTATAGGTCAGCTCTCTTACGAGGCTCAAGAAGCCCGAAATAAATATGCACGCAATTTCCGAGAGTTTTTCACAAGGAAACGTTCTAGAGAAACGACTAATGTAGACCTTCTCCACAGGTTGTTAATACCCTCTGACCCATATGTTTCCAGTCTGGGTAAAGGTCATAAAAGAAAAGTGTATGGTTTATCAGAGGAAGTGCAAAAACAGCAGCTTTCCTTTGTTGAAAGACTTGACAGGTAAAGGCGTGCGAGCAATAGGTACCTGTAGATATGACAGAATTAACCCTTGGATGCATGACCCGGGTCTTTTGGAACCGACGGCATATTTGTATGTGAATATCTTTATCGGAATTGAATTTTAGAATCCCACCTTCCTTTAATACCTCAATTAAAGCTTTGCGTTCCATATTATACTTTGTTTGAAGCAAATGGGCTTTTTGTTAATTTTATTTTTTAATTTTTTTGTTTGTATACCTCTTTTACATGACCCGGGCACTTTAGACCCGGTGACATTTTCGCATTTCGCAGCATGACACGGGCCGTAAAAATGCTTCATGGGTACCTATAGGCCATCTACTGGCCATTTTAATTATTAGAGATGATTCATTAGTTTCGGCACTAGGGTGCAGCACATACTTTATTTGTTGTTCGTAGTTAGATGTGGAGCGAGGCTGGATTTTCTGTTTCGTGCAACGTGTTCACGCAACGTTCATTCTCAGAATAAGTGTTTCCTGTTGTTTTGTTGTTGTGAGCACTGTTGATATTTTACGGTAAGTGCTGAACTATTACTTGCAATTTAAATTTATTCATTGATCGTAATACAGTTCTGAGTTTCACATTTTGAATTTTTAGGTTAGGGTTATTTTATTGTCTGTATAATACAAAATGACAAAACTAATTGTAGCTTATTTCTTGAAGATATGTCAACACCTCGGAGAAATAGAGAGTCTGATGCAGTACCACCTACTTCTACAAACTTTGAAACAGTAATTTCGGAGTGGATAGCTGAAGATGAATACTTGAGTTCAGGAGAGAGCATGTTTTCGGACTCTGACGAGTCCTACATGCCATTGGAAGCAGAGAAAAATACATCAGAAAGTAATTCATATGAAGAAGATTCGAGCTGTGAAGATGAAGGAGAAACATCTTTATTTCAGAGTCAACAAAGTTCCACTGATGATTTGTTTCTCCGAATGGTTCAGTTTGGAGTAAAGCAACACCGTCTCAAGGTCGTGCTCGTGTGCATAACGTCATCAAATTTCAGCCAGGTCCTTCGAGAGGCGTTACAACGGCAAATTTGAAAGATGCTTGGGATTACTTTATTCCACAAGTAATTGTAGAGGAAATACAAAGATGCACAAATTTGGAAGCAAAACGAGTATCTTTGGAAAAACGAAAAAAGTGGCAATGTATTAGTATTGCAGAAATGAATGCGTTTCTTGGTATACTTCTTCATGCTGGTGCAGATAAAAATTGGGACGTTCCAATAAGAGAAATATTTTTGGGTAATTATGCCAATCCAGTTTATCGAGCAACAATGTCCGTAAATAGGTTTGAAGACATTAGACGATACCTGCGTTTTGATGACAGACGGACAAGGCAAGACAGATTACAAACAGATAACCTCGCTCACATTAGTTATGTTTGGGAAGTATTTATTCAACAATGCCGCAGAGTATTTGTGATAAATGAGCATGCCACGATTGATGAACAATTAGTGTCTTTCAGAGGACGATGTAAATTCAAACAATACATGCCTAGTAAGCCAGGAAAATATGGTTTGAAAATATTTTGGATGTGTGAATCGTCATCAGGGTACGCTATAGATTGTAGCGTCATGACGCTACCAACAGCATGAGCATGTGGCATGCTCCAGGCTCGGACAATAGCAAGCTATGACGCACTAGGTTTTTCCCGGTGTGCGCGTCGCTTGGGTAGGCGATGGAGGCGGCGGGGAGCGTCGCTAGGGGGCTATTTAAAGGCCGAGCGAACAATAGACGTTCTTCTTTGTGTTCCTGGCTGCGAGGTGTTAGGTCGTTGCAGGTGGTGCTTTGGGCACGCGGCGCAAGAAGCCGGCCGTAGGTCGTGACGAAGGAGACATGTAACTCGGTCTCAGGGCAAGTGGTGCTACGCACAGCGCACGTTGGTTAGGGGTAGCGGTGTGGTAGCCGTTCAAATATCATTTCTTGTAGTGGGGTCAATTTAGTTTGTTTATTGTACTACAGTGCTTTGATTGTTTTGTGACCACGGTCGAAGTTGGTAATAAATCAGCTGTGAGTACAACCCACTCTCGTCTGTGTGTTTATTACACCCTGTATGACGCCACAAGATGGTATGATTTATACAGGCAGGAAAATTGGCGAGCCTCCTCAAAAAGACATAGCTATGAACACCGTAAAGCGCTTGGTGGAAACAATTACAAATTCTTCCCGAAATGTCACAATGGACAACTTTTTCACAAGTGTGCCTCTTGCTCGTTACCTTTTAGATAAAGGTTAACACTGGTGGGAACGATGAGAGAGAACAAGAGAGATATACCAGCAGAATTTAAATCCAACAATGCTGTCGATGTTTACTCGTCCAAATTTGGTTTTCAAAATGACATGACAGTTAGCTATGTCCCAAAAAGAAGAAAAAGTGTCGTACTTCTGAGTACAATGCATCATAACAAAATCATTGAAGAAAGTACAATGAAGAAGAAACCAGAAATTGTAATATTTTATAATAAAACAAAAGGTGGTGTTGATGTCATGGACCAGAAAGTAAATAATTACACCTGCAAGCGTCAAACAAAAAGATGGCCGATGGCGCTTTGGTGTAATATAATGGATATCGCTGCTTTGAATGCCTTTATTCTTTACCAATGGCAACATCCAAATTTTTATCCAAAGATATCCCATAAAAGGCGCCTATTTCTTAAAGAATTGTCAATGGAAATGATGAAGCCTTATATGATGGAAAGATCAACTAAAGCATCTCTACAAAGAAGCATAAGGATGGACATAGAAAAGTTTTTAGGTGAAGCAATACCTGCAAATTCTGATAACAAAGAGAAACGTCTAACAATGAAAAAAGATGTTGTGTATGCCCATCATCTAAAGATAGAAAAGTTATGACAACCTGCTGCAAATGCAACAAGCACGTTTGCAAGGAACACAGCATTTTGATTTGTGAAAACTGCAGATAATTAGGATAATTTAAAAAACAATGTAACAAACAATATAATATTTTGTATGTGTTTTAATTTTAAAATGGTTTAAGCTTTAATTCTAAACATTCAATTTGTCAAAATAAATATCTATGTTCATTAAAATACGCAGAAAAGCTATTTATTTCAAGAATATCCAGAAAATACACACCGGGTCTTTTGGACCCGGGTCATGGAAAAGTGGTAAAATAGTAGGTCATGCATCCAAGGGTTAAAAGTCCAGAGAAAGACGATAGGAAAATGTTCAAAGAAGAACGCGGATCATTTGATTATCACTTTGATTCAGAAAATAGGATAATCGGCGTAACGTGGAAGGGTAACAGTATAGTGAAAATTGTATCAAACCATGAGCACATCCAATCTCTGGCAAAAGCAAGTAGGTGGTCATGACATTCCGCTTCGAGCAGTCGACCTGAGCGGACCTCTAGGCGCAGCGCTACTCTCAATAGCAGTTCACGTTTCGCAGTGTTAAGGTGCATAAGCGAAAAGCTTAAGTCTACACAGTGCACAACATTAAATCTAAGTGCAGTGACTTAAGTGATTAACTCTACATCTTCATCCATCAACGTTGGCCTCAGTCAGTGCATCGCCGATGCCTTAGCCCTGATATATCCAACCGACGCGTCTCAGTTTGGCCGTCGCGACGAGCCTCACCGTGTGCGTACCCGAAGCCGAACCTCATGCCTAGGAAGAAAAGGAATCACCGGTCGCAGCCCTCTGCCTCGTCAGACGATCTACCTACAGGCGCCTCAACTCCACGACAGTCCTTAATTACGGACTGAGCGCCCACGCAAAGGGGAACACAAACCACAATGGAGGACGCCTCACAAGTGGCAGCATTACTCGCCACGCTCCAGAGAATCCTACAAGCACCGACGGCCACGCCGAAGTTCGACATCGAACGTGCCTGGGATTTTGTGCAGGCGCAAGCCGACAGCATCGCGATCGGCAAGCGTGACCAGGTGGAGTGCAAGTACCTGGCACTCCTCCGGCCATTGCTCCCCCAGCTGGAAGACGCCGACAAACAGTTCGTCGTTGAACGAGTGCGCCTGATGACAATTGCTCTGAAGAAGGGCTGGCGGGTGGCGGCGCATAACGCCACCGATGCTGACCTGTTCGGATTGCAAATATCCGAAACCCCGCCAGCCCCGCCGATCAAACAGCAGTACCGGCAGAACGCAGGCCGCTTTCCGCGCGGACGCGGACGCGGGCGGGGCGCCGCGACCGCGGCGACGGCAACGACGACGACCGCCGCGCAGTAGACGCGGTCGCCGTTACGAGGTGTACGCGGCAGCGCCGGCGCCACAGAACGCCGCCCCCGCGCCCTACACAGGGCCACCTCAACAGGACGCGGACTTCCTCTGGGACCCCGGGGAGTTCCTCACCGTCTTCGACGGCCTCCTGGACGTGATTCAACCGCCGGCTCCAGAAGAGCCCGTCCCAGTGGACTGGGCCTTTTGGCGGCCGATCATCGACGCCCTAAGCGGACAGGAGAACGACACGCCGGACGCGGAAGACAACCCCGAGGACTCCACCGACCGCGAGGAAGAGGTGAGCATGTTGCCCTCTATGCCACGTGCACGCGTCCCACTCAGGACGGTAGCTCCGCTCTCCTTCAAGCAGCGAGCTACTCCCACCGTACATCACGCAATTTTTCAACAAGGAGTGCACCATGTGCCACCCACCGGCGTGCCCATCGAGCACCGCAGCACAAGTAAGTGGTTAATGCAAACCCTACATAACATGTGCCATGCCGGTATTCTAGAGAAAGTGTCAGACTCCCAAGTGATAAACTCATTTTCCTGTTTTATTGTGCCCAAACCTGCGGCGAATCAATTTAGACTCATCTACGATATGTCGCCCTGGACGGCCTTCTATGTTAACTCACCGCGAGTGCGCTTGCCTTCCCCCACTCTAGTGCTTCAGGACATACACCAGTTTTCCTTTGGGGTCAGGATCGACCTCCGCGACGGGTTTTATCACATACCCGTGGCCCCGGGAACACGACAATACTTCGGAGTGAAGTGCAAGAGCTCCTGGTTTCGGTTCTGCGCCATCCCAATGGGCTGGGCCATGAGCCCTCTCATTATGCAGACGGCCATGACAGCAGCACTGTCAGAACTATGTGTTTCTAGATTTTATGTGTACTATGATGACATTTTGTTACTGTCTAACTCCCAAGATGAACTATTAAATGACATCCAGAGGTTGCGCCAAGCTAATTTTCAGATCAACGATCAGAAGTCGTGCCTAACACCGACCAGCAGGCTTAAGTTTCTAGGTATTTGGCTCGACCTTTCCACCTGCACCGCGCAGGCGGACCCCGAATACCTGAAGGCGGTACGTAACGTGCCCGCCGCCTGGATCCACAACCCACGCTTCGCCCGCGTCTTCGCGGGCATGGTAGGCTGGCTACCCATAGCCTCCACCGCCTCCTTCCCGCTAGCGCGGGCGGTGCGCAAATGGCCCACTATTGCAGTGCCATGGATTAGGCGCATCCACCATCTCCACCGCCATCCAACCCGCGACATCACCCTCACCAGGGTGGTGTACAGCGACGCCACGCCACGCCAGTGCGCTTGGTACGCGGAAGGAGCAACCCACTCGTGGCCAGCGCCGCCCGGCGCAACCAGCTTCGAAGCCGAGTTCTACGCGGCGCTTTGCACCGTACTCGACTTCTATCCAGAGAACATTCTTCTTTTTGTAGATAATAGTGCTGTATATTATAACATGTCTAGATTAGTTTGTCACTCTAACATACCTTATATTTGTTTGTTATCTCATATCGTGTACAATTTCTGTAACATCACTTGTGAACTTGTCCCATCTGAATACAATAAAGCGGACGCCCCGTCGCGATGGCCTCCGGCGGATAGCTAGGACCCTCGACCAATCAGGGGCCGCCGTTGCGCGTCCCTACGCAACGACGGGTTCCTGATCGGTTGGGGGGCTCCTCAGTTGCCCGTCGGAGCCCACAGCGAGCGGGTGCGCCCAAGAAGAAGAGACTCGTCGCTCGTCGCGACGGCCAAATGGAGGTCGTGGAAAGCGACGGCTGTGATTTTCCATCTCCATACGCTCCAACGTATCTACCAACGCCATCCCAACAAGCACAGATGTTTCATTATGTAGCACTGCAGTTTTTTTCCATGTTCCGCGACCGCGACCGTTTTTCCACCATGTTCTCGCCGTGCAACCGCGTTCATCGTTAGCGGCTACGCATGCCACGCAAGAACAAGCGCCGCCCTGGGAACTCCTCCTCTTCTGGAGAAACGCCAGCTCGAGCCAGCACGCCCAGACAGTCTCTACTCACCGATTTTGCCGGCGTGCAGCGCAGCACACAAACGATGGATGAGACTGCCCAGGCGACCGCTCTTCTTGCCGCTCTTCAGCGCCTTCTGCAAGCGCCACAACAGGCTCCTCGCTTTGATTTAGAGAAAGCCTGGGACTTCGTCGCGGCGCAGACCGATAATCCTGCTATCGGTAAGCGCGACCAAATAGAGTGTAGATACTTATCTATGCTTCGCCCGCTCGTCCCCGACTTGGACGACTCGGACAAAGTCTTCCTCACGGACCGTGTGAGGATTATGACCATCGCCCTGAAAAAGGGCTGGCGTACAGCCGTGCATAATGCGCAGGACTCTGATTTGTTTGGCCTACAAATCCTGGAGCCACCACCGCAGCCGACGCTCCGGAAGGTCTACAAACAAGAGCCCCAGCGCTTTCCACGGGGCCGCGGCCGCGGGCGCGGGGCGCCGGGCGCGGCCACGGCCACGTCGTCGTCGCAGGCGGCATAGTGGTGCCCCGCGAAACCCGAGGCAGCGGCAGCGCCGGCGCCACCCTTCGCCGCCCCCGCACACCTGGACTTCGGCCAGGAGCCTCCAGCGTCGCCACCCGTCTGGGACCCAGACGAGTTTCTCGTCCTGTTCGACCAGCTGCTCAACGTTGTCCAACCACCCGACCCGACACCGCAAGAGCCGGTGCCGGTCGACTGGGCGTTTTGGCGGCCGATACTACAGGAGCTGAGCGAACTCGACCAGGACGACCGCGACTCCACTACAGACACTACAGACTCCCAGGTATCTCAAGATGGCAGTGTCTTTCCCACGGGCCCACGCCCGCGCTTGCATCCCCGCTCAGTGCCTCCACTCACGTTCGCGCCCCGCGTAACACCACTGGTGCCTCACCCACTGTTTTCAGAGGGTCTCCACCATGTTCCTCCGAGTGCAGTGCCCTTGAAGCGCCGGCCCACGTGCCGCGCACTCTCCAAGACTTTACAGAATATGTCTAAAGCGGGCATTTTGGAACAAGTTTCCGAAACCCCTGTAAATACATTTTCATGTTTTCTAGTGCCTAAGAGCGATAACAAGTATCGCCTTATTTGTGATATGTCCCCGTGGACTAAGTACTATTGTGCTTCTCCCACTGTTTCTCTCCCCTCCGCGACGGCAGTGCTTCAAGATCTAACTAATTTTGACTTCGCAGTGCGAATTGATTTGATAGATGGTTTCTACCACGTACCGCTCAGCCGCGGTACGCGCAAATGGTTTTCTATTGAATGTGCCGGCATCTTTTACCAGTTCACATCTTTACCGATGGGCTGGTCTCTTTCTCCATTGTTCATGCAAATTGCTATGACTTTTGCTTTGAATTTCTCTTGTGTGTCACGCGCCTATGTGTACTATGATGATTTTCTCCTTTTAAGTAACGACCCGCAACAGCTTCTTGCGGATGTGCAAAATCTTCGAGATTTGAGATTTCAGATCAATGAATCCAAGTCTCAGCTTCAACCCACCAAGACACTCAAGTATCTGGGTGTACATCTGGACCTCCTTAACAAGAGCATCACCGTCGACCCGGCCTACTTGCGCGCTGTCCGCAGCGTACCCCGGCCCTGGCTCCGTGATGCACGCTTCCGGCGCTCCTTTGCCGGAATGATTGGTTGGCTTTCGGTGGCGTCTACGGCCACCTACCCCCTGGCCCGGCTTATCCGCACTTGGCCGGACCTCGCTGGACCGTGGATTGCTCGCCTCCACCACCTTACCCGCTCCGCCGTTCCGGCGAAGCGAGAACACATCATTGTCCATTCTGACGCTACTCCCCGGCAGTGCGCTTGGGTCTCTCCCTTCCGCACCCGCGTATGGAGCACCCCCTCAGAATACGACATCTACCATGCAGAAACTTTCGCCGCACTCGGCGCCCTCCTAGACCACGCCGATTTCTTTGTAGATTTATATGTTGATAATTTTTCTGTATTGTGTAATTTAAACCGCAGGGTTACCCATGTTCGGGACCCTTTTCTATGTATTCTAGCTCATTTGGCCTATAATTTTGTTAGTTTTAAGGCTACCTTTGTATCATCAGTCATGAATAAAGCAGATGCCCCATCTCGTTGGGCCTCCGGCGGATCTGCGGGCCCCTGACCCGCAGCGTATTCAAGCAACAAGCAACAAGTATGCAGCAACATAAGCAAAATAATATTCAACCAACTCAGGTCAGTCATTTTGTGTCAGCTGAAGGTGCAACCTCTTCTTCAAGGTGCAGTGATATTATTGCAAACTCCGTTTCAACCCCCAAGTGAACAGTGGCAAACGCGGAAACAGTGATCCTCTCCAAAACCCTAATCAATCTAAAAAATTACTTACCAACTCTAATACTATTTATGCTATTCCTACAGAGACAGTTGCAGTAGAAACAATTGATACCCTCGACTTTATCGAAAATGAAAATACGTGCGGTGATGAAAATATTAAAAACTAAATGACGAATGAAAGTGGTTCCGAGTATCATCCATCTCCGAAGAAGCCGAATGTCGCAATTTCTTTTGCGAAGAGGAAGGAAGCAGTTGCCTACTGGATGAACGAGGGCGGAAAGAAACGCCGTAGTTTATGTTCTGTACAAAAGAACTTCCACTTCGTTAAATCAGAACGGGAATTATACAGATGGAAAAATGAAGTAACCGAAAATCAAACCGAAAAAAATAAGTTCGTTGAGTAGCAAACTCGGACTGTTTTACTGAAACCAGAGAGAATGGGTTCAGTATAAGCGACAACCAGCTGCGATCGTGGGCAATTGACTGCGCTTCTGAAATGGGACTAACAAGGTTCAAAGCATCTGCAAGTTGGATTACCGGTTTTAAACAAATAGAATTGGATCCAGAAAAATTCCGAAATTCACTTCTAAAAAGCATCTGGAGAGAGAAATTATTTCCCAAAAAATTATTACGGACTTTCTGACTGCGGCAAAAATTAAGATATCAGAGTATCCTGAAATAGCTGTTTACGAATGCCGATCAATCTGGATTTGAGAAAGAAATGCGTGCAAAACGAACGCTGTCTTTCGTAGGTGTAAAACACACGGGATCATTCGCGCAATCTGTCTGCTTTAACCCATTCTTACACAATAATGCCCGTGGTAAGTTTGGCTGAGACACTTCTGTCACCACTGTATGTATGTCTGCAGGAAGCAAACGGAGAATTCGGGCCACGAGTGAGAAGCTCAATGTTCAGCGCCGAAAATCTCGCAATAGACTGTTTCGCATCCGGGAAAATGGGAAAAAGAAATGTCACGTTCTTTATCAAGAATGTGGTTTTCCCTTCATGCGAGAAAACATCTCTTCTTTTGTTAGACTCGTGGTCAGGTCACAGTAATATTGTGAGTTTGGATGCTCACAATCAAATTGCAACAGATATACAAATTCTGAAAATTCCGGCTGGAACTACAAGTCTAATACAACCTTTGGATAAAGAGTTCTTCCGGCAACGGAAATTCCTTTATCGCAAAATTACAGAGAAAATAATCGTTTCGCGGCGAGCACATTTTCACGTCTACCAAAGGGATAGTATCTTAAAATTACAATCATTCATCCATTACCAATTTTCATCCCCAAGATTTAGGAACCTCATTAAATATGCACGGTACCCCGCTCAGTATGTCGATGAAAGACGTGCATCCTTTGTGACACCTGCACAATACTGCTGCCACATCACAGAACCATTATGTGCAATTGATTTATGCGAATCATCTTCATTTATTGTATACGCGTGGTGCAAGAAAAATAAATGTTTAAATAACAATCATTCAGTCGCACTTTTGTGAAACATACAATGAATGAAATTTTAATTTTCAAAAGAATGTGATGTGGATAATACTGTCGTGTTCATTCGCAAGACACCACCGCAAGCATCTGCAAACGTTCGGGCTGAGGTGACGAAAGCACTCGTTTCCTGCCCTCGGAGCGATGCACGTGGCGGCTGGGGTGAGGCACTGCCGCGCGGCCGACCTTGAGACGTATCGTGTTCCAGGGATGTACATTGGCCGATTTGGAGGAAAAGCATGGCCAAAAACACGTAAGATTAATTTCTAAATGCTTCCAGGAAAATTTGGCAGCTAAAATCTTGCATCTACCCTTGTTTTGACCCGAACTTTAAGTAGAAAAATAATGAGGTACTGTTTCAACATGACGAAGTTAAGCATTCCCTTGTAAGTGGTGTACGAGAATGAATATTGCAGGAGATACATTAGCACGAGAGGGTAGCAGAACAAAAAAACGTAATGATTATTGACGCAATCTCTTGGATCCTCCGAGATCGCACGAGGGATGATTTTAGACCCAGAAGTGGCTTCGGACAAGAATGGGCTGCCTTTAAATCGGACAGGAGCAGGTAGTCTGGGGAGGCTGTTCTCAAGAATCGGAGCGACCGATCGCCGGGGAACGTCTCTAGGTAGCGCGGCCTTTCAATGCGTAGCTGTGGATGAGAAGGGTAAGTTTCTATTAGTGTTGCAAGTAAATTGCAAAGCTTAATGGGGGAGAGCACGTCAACTTTACTGTGGAGAAGGCGTGGAAGTCTTTAAACTTTGTAATGCGAGTGTTAGATCAAGAGAACTAGCATATACGACCATTATGCGCCAGGTTTAGAGTACGGAGCACCGTGTTGGGATCCGTATAGAAAGGGCCAAATAAACTTCACCGAAAGAGTACAGAAAGTAGCAGCAAAATTTGTTAAAAGGGGAAATTCATTAGAAAATACTTCCAACAAAGGATCAACATGGAAATCGTTGGCGAGTCTTAGAGAAAAGGCAAGGTGTGGTGAAGCCGGGCCGACTCTTGGTCATGCGGCGGTGCCTGGCGCAGGGTGTCACAACTCGACCCTTGTACTGAGGTGACGCGCCGGCAACGCGTCCTCAGCGCGCGCCGGACAAAGGGCCGCCCTGACTCATGGCGACCGTTGGTCGCATGACGCAGCCCGCCCTGTCGCAAAGCTCGGCTCCGCAGCGCACCCACCCCTTCTCGGAGTGAGATACGGCGTACGTGACGCACCCCGAAACACAGCCCTTGACCCGTCCGTCGCCCTTATAAGGACGGCGCATCCCTGGAGCCGTCGGTCAGTCTCCAGTGTCACTCTCAGAGGTTCGGTAAGCGGAACGGCGTCTCCACCATAGGACCCGGCTTCCCGACCAAGAGTAGTGTCCCTGGGCTCCGAGGTTCGGAAGGCGGACCGGTGTCTCCGCCATAGGACCCGACTGCCCCGGCCAAAGAGCAGCCGACGTAGGCACCACGGTGTCACTACCGCTGTCTTGTCTGTCGCCATCGCCGTCTCCTGACACCCCCCTCCCGTTTCGACTATCTGGGTACTTCCTACGCTATGTAAGTTTCGGTGCTACACTATGTAAGTTTCGGTGCTACACTATGTAAGTTTCGGTGCTACACTATGTACGTTTCGGTGCTACACTATGTACGTTTCGGTGCTACACTATGTAAGTTTCGGTGCTACACTATGTAAGTTTCTGTGCTACACTATGTAAGTTTCTGTGTAAGGATCTCGTGAATTCCCAATGTCTGTCGCATACCATGTCAAGGTCATGATACTGTATTTGAAGGCGACTTCAATACACATTCTGCTAATTTGCAAGCATCATGGACTTTTGTGATTTACTGTTCATTCACATTGAGAGTTTGAACCTACTAAGCCCCGCTTTCTCGACATGTCATGTAAAAGAGATAAAGGAACAATGAAGAGTGTCAGCCCGATCAAACTTGCCAGAGAAATCGAAAAGTTTGGCAAATTTCAGTCGCTGGTTCGTCAAAGAAACAGCACAATCCTTTTCGAATGTCGCTCTGAACAGATCAACAAAATCACTGACCTAAAAGAAATAGCCGGCCTCCAGGTGCATGTGTCCGCCCACCCGACCTTAAACCTCTGCAAGGGTGTGGTAAATCATGAAGACTTCTCAACCGAATCGGAAGAAAACTTGAAAGCTTTCTTCGAACCATATGGTGTGTCAGAGATCTACAGGATTCAGCGGAGAGTAAATGGGGTACCCACTCCTACCTCAACTCTAATACTGACTTTCGACCGTCCATCGCTACCAGAGAAGATATCGTGTAGCTTCTACTATCTCCGATATCCTCTTAATCTCTGATATCCTCTTAATGGATAAAAAACCTACCCCCCCTCCCTCTTCCATAAGGAAGAGGAGATTTGTTGGTGATACAGTAAATCTTGAGAGTTTTTTCTGTAATGAGTTAGACAGACCTACTAAGCCCCGCTTTCTCGTCATGTCAAGTAAAAGAGAAAATGAAACTATGAAGAGTATCAGCCCTATAAAACTTGCCAGGGAAATTGAAAAGTTTGGTATATTTCAGTCGGTGGTCCGTCAGAGAAATGGCACAATTCTTTTCGAATGTCGCTCTGACGAACAGATCAGCAAGATCCTTGACCTCAAAGAAATAGTCGGCCTCCAGGTGCATGTGTCCGCCCACCCGACCTTAAACCTCTGCAAGGGTGTGGTAAACCACGAAGACTTCGCTACCGAATCAGAAGAAAAAGCCTTCTTTGAGCCATATGGTGTGTCAGAGATCTACAGGATTCAGCGGAGAGTAAATGGGGTACCCACTCCTACCTCAACTCTAATACTGACCTTCGACCGTCCATCGCTACCAGAGAAGATATCGTGTAGCTTCTACAATCTCCGTGTCAGGCAGTGCGTGAACTGTTGTGAAAAGCATCCATCAAATTCTAACCAGTGCCCCATTTTCTGAAGAGAAAGAGATCCAGAAGATCAGGGTCTCTGAGAAAGTTTCCATTTCGGAGGCACGACGCCGTTACCAGACGCGAAACCCCGTGGACATGGCCCGAAGTTTCGATGACACCGTGGGTCAACGTAAGAAAGTTAAATTCTGAAACCCAAACACCTAAAGCCTCCTCTTTGCGCGATGCTGCCTGTCAGGTGTCCTTTGATGACATCGGCGGAGATGCCCATCCCAAATCTCTTGTCCAGTCGTTTTTAAAGGGATTGCCCTTTTTCAAGTATGGATTTGTGATGGTTGATGCATCAAATCACAAAAGCTTAAAATAAGTGCTGATTGTAGTGGGTATTTCATTCCTACCAAAGACGTTTAGTGCAAAGTAATCTGCATTCAGAAAGTTGGTGGAGAAACAGCAGAAATATTAGCCAATCTTATTCTGGACATCTTAAAGAAACATCATTTAGTTGACAAGATCATCGCGTTTTGTGCAGGTAACTGTAACACTAACGTTGTGCAGATAACACTAACGGGTGCTAGAGGAGCGGAACAAGCTTTTTTTTTTTCATTTGAACAGTGTGCTCCGGATGAATATACAAGGCATTGGTTGTGCAGTTCATGTGGAACAGAAAGGCATACAAACAAGTGCGGACATTCTTCCAAACGACAAAAAGTAATAAATACAAGTAATATAGATCAGTATCTTCACAATTGTACTGTGCGTGTGGAAAAATTGAAATGTGATTTTGATGACACTGAATATCGTAACGTCACACCCTCCGTGAACGGGCCTGATCTACTCCACCCCTGATCTTCACAATCAAATCATTTAGCACGGCCTGCGCGCCTGTTGAATTTAGGTACCTATTCATTAAACAATTAATATTAAATATTAATATTTTAGTAATATACCTATGGCTTCTTATAACGTATAATTAAAAACATAAGAATGCTATTAAATTTACTGCAATACTATTAATTTTAATGCTAAAAATTATATATTATTCTACATTAATATTATTTTATTTTATTATTTTGAGACATAAGAAATTGTCATGTCTTAATGCACCTGTCACAATTACTGACGGAAAGGAAACAGGTTCCCATTTAATGAAAGAATTAGGAAAGTTAGAAAATATATTGGTTTCAGAATAATAATAATAATAATAATAATAATAATAATAATAATAATAATAATAAATTGGGAGTGCGAAGTTTTACGCTGCTTGTAAAGAAATGAATTCCATACTTGAAAATACATTATCTCATATGATTTCGTTGGAAGAGCTGTCTGACGCAGTTCACTGTGCCGCTTTGGCAGTTTGCTCTGTTTTGGGCAGAAAAATTAGACAGGAAAATGGCAGAACATCCAAAGACTCCAGCTCTAAAAATGAATTCGTACCAACATGGAAGAAAATAATCATTTCCAAAATTAATAAATCTAGGAAGGAAATCAGTCATCTATCAGCGTACTTCGCAGGGAAAGGAAAAGTACCTAAGAAACGATAAATTGCTAAAAAGAATGAAGTTGCGAATGAACCTTAAGGATCTGGATAAGAGATTGAAAGATGACGAGGAACGTCTGAAACAGAATAGCTGCACTCGGTGCGAGAATTAGGCGTTATGATGAAGCAGCAAAGAGACGCCATCATCAGTCAGCCTTTGCTTTCGACCAGAAGAAATTTTATAGACTGCTGCAGAATAACAATGAAGACGATCAAGGGCAATTTCCGAGTAGCAAATCCCTAGTTCAGTATTGGACTTTAATGGAGGCACTCTGCCGACATTAACTTGGAGGCACTGTGCCGACAGCAAGAAGAAAAGCTGCGTCGGTACTTTCTATCAACTCGTCTGTTCACAAAGCTATCTGTGATCAAGATAGAAAGATGACCCCATTATGTCTGGCACAACCAAGTAAAGAGTTTGATTACCTGAAGCATCAAGACCGCGTGAATATCTGGCAAAGAAAGGAACTTCATGGTAGATTTTTTGCGACTTTTTGGGTGATTTTGAGAACCCCGGTATCGGTGTATATCTACAGAAAATAAGAAATAATAATAATAATGTTATTTAAATACGTACAATTTAGAAAATTTATCATGATTTGTCTCAATAGACTTTATTGATAATGATCAGTAAATCCGAAAAGGTTGACACATTCAATTGCGAGCACTATAGCTTTTCTTTGGTTTATCTCTTTGAATTGACAGAAATTTTCATTTTAACTAAAATCGTTATTTCATTACTAAATAACTTATTTTTATTTTCAGAAAGGATTGTGCGGGGTTATAACAATAAAGAAAATTCATAACCATAATGTAAGAACAGCTGAAACATTGCGGTTCCTGCTAGCTAATAAGGCGAGAAGGGAAGCATTCCTTCAATATTTTAAAATGGAAACGAGTAATGCAGATTCATACAAATATCTCCGAACCCTTCTTGAATTAGAAGATATTTGTGAAGAAGATTATATCAGTGGTCGTACAAATCCAACAGAAAGATCTATACTTGCATGATCGTAACTACGGCCTAGGTCAGGCCAATGTGAAGACTCATAGGTTTTCACTGTTTAATTTCAGACACTAAAACAATTATAAAAAATGTCCCCAATAAATATGTTCAAATTCATATATATGCTATTAAAAAATTGAGTTATTGGCAAATACTATTGAGGAATAAGAAAATCAACTAATCTTATTATTACAACTTATTTATCCTCCAGAAATAAAATTACCTTCAATAAGATCGCAATATACCGGGTGTTTTTTTATCTTTCGCCGAAGATGACGCACCGCTTGCCTCAGCGATCGAGCCCTCGGTTGCCCGGCGATTTGTCAACAAGGCCCCCGTTCATCCAGCGCGTTCGTCGCTCGGCGCAACCGGCCGATACACCAGTGCCCCTAGAGCAGTCAACTGTGCAACATGAAATTTTCTTTGAAGCAGATAATATTTCCTTTTGACACCTTCGTTCGAGTTAAGTCTGCCAGTAAGTGCCGCAAGCGTTTTATTAACAAATTTCCGGGCGTGAATATTCCACATCGGTCAACAATTTTGAAGATTGTTAAGAAACTTCGCACCCAGGGAATTTTAATAGACAAACGAAAGTGTCGAAAGCGCCATGTCCTGACAGAAGAGAAGGCGAGAGAAATTTCTGCCAGGTTACAACAATCCCCAACAAAATCTTTGAGGCGTCTTGGACAACAGGCACGTATATCCACGAGCTCAGCCAGAACAGCCACTAAGTTTTTAAAGCTTCGGCCATACAAGACCACTGTTGTTCATGCGTTGCAGCCTCGTGACTCAAAACCCACCCCCGCCCAACTCTCAAAGCCAACAACCACCACCCCAAACCAACACCCCTGCCACCCTAAAACCAAGGATTGGACTCATTAGGATCGACCTTTGCTCTCCATTTAGCGCGACTGAACTGACGAACGACCTGATCAGACATAGCAACCACCAGATGACTGCTAAATGTTCAAGCACGGAACTTATCATCACCCCCAAAACTGTCCAGGCCCACTTCCAAATTTGCAATAGATTACAAGCAATTAAGACCGACCCTTCCCTGAAATCTTTGTATTTCCCTGACTTATCATACGCCTCCAATAGAGCTACTGAGGACACACGAGACAAACTTGTCATCAAAGGACTCCCCCCCCCAATTCCCGACTGAAACGATACGAGATTATATGACTGAACTGGGACTGACTGTATATCACATCACTGAAATGCAGAGACGCGAAGATGGACAACTGCGACCAATGGGATTGTACACCTTGGAAGTCCCAAGGAAAGACATTACTGAGACTAAACAAAAACTACGGTACATTGGACACTATAGCATCAAAGTAGAACCACACAAGAAGACTGACCACGTCCCACAATGTCGAAACTGCCTAAAACTCTTTCATACTAAATCCTACTGCCAAAGGAAAACCATCTGTGCCCTTTGTGCTTGCCCCCATCCCACTGAATCCTGCCCCCAATCTCAAAACCAACAACCCCAGTATAAATGCCACAATTGTACCGGAAACCACCCCGCTTACGATCAAAACTGCCCCTACCTCCTCCAAGCTAAACAAGCCAGAGCCTTACAAATTAAAAGATCCTCAAATCCCCCCTCCCCCCCTGAACTCAACAACAAGAACTTTCCACAACTTAGAAAACAATCCCACTCTTATGCCTCCACCCTAAACCCTGACTCACCCTCTCAACAAAATAATACCATTTCTTCTATTTCCGACATAAAGGAACTCTTAACCCTAGTCAAGTCATGCAACCTACCCCAACTCCTCCAATCCCTCAAAACGGTCCTAGAGATCTTCAAAGGCCCAGAGGATACCCTCACAAAACTTATCCTTGCCGGCATTAAGCTTGTAGAGATCTTTAATTATTGGCTCCCTACCTCCGCTTCCTCACCATTTCTTCCTGGAATGCACGCGGCGGTCTCCACAACAAAAAACCCCTAGTAACCCAATTCCTTAAAGACCACTCCGTCGGAGTCCTGTGCCTCCAAGAAACCTTCCTAAAACCAAATCTATCATTTACTATCCCGAACTACCTTACATACCGTAATGATCACTCCTCTGCTTACAGAGGCACGGCCATCCTAATCCGAAAAGATATCCCCCACGCCCAATTCCAAATCCCAAATACCACGGCCCTAGAGTGCTCTGCTGTCATACTAGGTACCCCAACAACCCCTATAATTATAATATCCGCCTACAATAAACCGAAATCTCTCATCATTGACTCCGACTTCTCCATCCTGCTAAATCTCCCCCACCCTTTTATCCTAACAGGTGACCTGAACGCAAAATCCCAGCAATGGGGCTGCAAGACGGACAATTGTAAAGGACGCAAACTCGAACATCTATTAGCTTCTCACCCATCCATCCTAATTAAAAGCCCTGCGGAACCCACCCACCTCATCAACGACCAACCCAACGACATACTTGACATTATCCTTCACTCCGTTAACCTCAATATCTCCACCCCCACCCCAAAACTAGACTTACTTAACCTATCAGATCACCTACCTATAGTATTTGCTACAACCTCTACCACGCCGTTCAAACTCCCTCAACCACCACCCATACTTCAAACCAACTGGAAATCCTACAACCACATCCTGTCCAAAAAGATCCACTCCCCCCCTCAATACCCTCCACTCCAGAAATTGAAAAATCAGTAACCCACCTATCAAAACAAATCAAGAACGCCTTCCAGAAATCCACCATAAAAACCCAACAAGTCCACCCCACCCTCCCAAACGAAATTCTATCAGTAATACGACTTAAAAGACAGACGCAAAGACGTTACTACAAAGACAGACGTGACGAAGACAAACGAAGGATTAAACAACTACAAAGACTAGTACACAACCTACTTCTACGCCACGAACAACAAAAAGTCGACTTAATAGACGACAAAGGCAACCCCAACCAACTACATAAAATAACCCGTACAGTCAGAGCAACTTCCACCAAGATATCACCACTCGCCCAAAGTGGCAATGAATAGTTTTAAGTTAGTTTAAGATTTTTTTTTTAGATAAAAGCACTCCCCAAGCTCCAGAAATCTTAAGATTGGAGCAATTAATTGTATTCCCAAATTTTGAATAAATTCTCGCCTGGCTAGGGATACTGGCGAGGGGAAAATGAAAAGGACGGAGCAGACCGAGTGGGAGACGTAGTATTGGAGAAACTGGTTTTGGGAGAGTACGCATTAGTCAAAGTTATTTTCTGACCACAATTGTATTTTTTCTGTTTCTATTTAATAAACTTGTTGGGAAAGTGTTTTTTCTGAACATAACATAAAGGAAAGGGGAACATAGACGCAACAGACTCCTACAGGGGCATAGCGCTTGAAAACACTGTTTAAGCTGCTCACAAAGATAATAAGCAGCAGAATATCATCCATCATGGACACAAGACTACCGGATGCTCAATTTGGATTCAGACCTGGCCGCTCCACCTCACAGGCCATCGAAAACGTACTGAATGAAATTGAAAGATAGCTAGATACGTCAGTTCAATGTTAGCTGCCGCTGTTCTCAGTACAAGTGAATTGCTCGTGTTGATTGTGCGACTGCTTTTAGCTGAATTTGGGTGCTAAGCTACCGCCAGAAATATACTATTTGGACCAAGATAATTATATAATGGTGTGGTGAATTCGTTGGAGTGAGAGATGAATTTAACATCACCTAACCTACAAGAGTCACCGAGGAAATCGTATGCTAGAGCTGCTAACACAGTTTTCCATCGAAAGATCAAGCCATATTACTGGATGCATGTGAAAATTTATCTGCTAAGAACTACATAGGCAAATTAACTGAAATTGTTCCCCCCAGTGCTATTAAGTTAATATCCAGAATCTCTAACAACAGAATACGTGTATTCCTGAACTCCAAGAATAATGCTGAACTCGTTACAAATAAACACCCTACTCTAACCATAAAAAATACAACTGTAAATGTACGACCCCTCATTAACAAACGTAACCGCATTACAATATCCAATGTTCATCCATTTATTGCAAATGAGGAAATCAATACTTTTAAGAGGCATAACATCAATATTGCTACCAATATATCTTTCATTAGAGCTGGTGTTTCAGACTCTAGTTTGAGTCACATTATAAGTTTCCGAAGGGAAGTTTTTATCCAACCTGAGGAAATTGATAAACTTCCTCAATCATCACTGATTGAGTATGAAGGCACATCATACAGAATTTTTTTTCTCTGCTGAGAATATTTCCTGTTTTAATTGTAAAATGGAAGGCCATACTGCCAGTAATTGACCCAAAAATCACTCCAAAGAGGATTCCCTTCTGGACACACCCAGTACAAATATACCAACTATTCCTTTTAATAATGTGGAAGTACAGCCTACTATACTAAGTATGCAAGACCCACAGGAGCCCTTCATCAAAAAGTATTCAAGGTGGCTAGATATTGCTGTTCAATTCTCGGAAAAGATACCCGAAATGACTATCACAGCACTGGTGAGGTTGCTGAGTGGTCGCTCTGAGCGTTCGGTTCGGTCGCTGGTCGGTGTGGCTGACACAGCAGTTAAGTGCCTTGGCTCCTGCGAAGACGTCGCGCCTAATTTGGTGTTTTCTATTGTGTGGTTTTCATCTAATTACTGCGGACGTCCATAAGTTGATTTACCTGCTCGTCTGGGAGCACTTCAATCACTGAACTCGACTTGCAGACTTTTGGTTGGAGCGTGGGAGGCGGTCGCCGCTCCTAGATGCCGGAATCCGCGTGGGAGGCGCGGAAACGCGCCCCGCCGGGCCTCGGCCGCCCGGTTCCAAAAACGTCGCTGCGCCACGGACGCTTGAGTGATATCGGCGCCGTGGCGCGCAAAGTGCAGTGTACAAAGTACAGTGGCCACAAGAGCCCCTCATCAAAAAGTATTCAAGGTGGCTAGATATTGCCGTTCAATTCTCGGAAAAGATTTTGTAGACCAGTGAAAGAGACACCCGAATGACTATCAGAGAACTGGTGAGGTTGCTGAGTGGTCGTTCCGAGCGTTCGGTTCGGTCGCTGGTCGGTGCGGATGACACAGCAGTTAAGTGCTTTGGCTCCTGCGAAGACGTCGCGCACTATTTGGTGTTTTCTGTTGCGAGGTTTTCATCTAATTACTGTGGACGTCGATAAGTTGATTTCCCTGCTCGTCCGGGACCACTTCAATCACTGAACTCGGCTTGCAGACTTTTGGCTTGGAGTGCTCTACAAGAAGCAGCTAGGCCGCTTGCCCGTCGTCTCTGCCATCACTGCCTGCCGCCGCTTCTATCGCTCCACATCCCCACCCCGCCGCTGCTCCGACCGGCGAGGCGGGCGCAGAGTCAGGCGCCCCCTGAGAGGCGGACGCGCCCCTCCCCCGACCAACCTCCCCTCCACCCCACCCTAACCCCCTCCCTCAACGGCGGCGGAATGAGCGACGCAGCGGCAACCGACGCCGTGCGACCTCGCCTGAGGACGCCGCCCCCGTACAGGACCACCCCCCGCGACTCCCACGCAGACGCCGCAATAGGAATCGCCCCCACTCAGTCCCGAATCACAGATGAACTGCGGGTCACTGTGGATAAGGTGTGGGAGCTCGTCCAATGAGAGTGCCACTCAGACTCAAAACAACGAAGTCTATGGCGCCTTCCCCTCCGAGGATTCGAAAAGGGCCTAGAATTCGATTCCGGGGAGGACGCCGAACTTCCTCCACGGGAACAAGCGGCGCAGTGCCCCCACCCCCCATAGACGTAGCGACCACCTACAAGGTGCAGAGTAGACGAGCCATGAGGGAAATTAAAGGGGGAGGCAACAACAGGTGCCCCATCCCCAGGGGCAGCATTGAAGAATACTTCCGCGGGGTGCACGGCCACGAGAGCGAGGCGACAGAGTACGGAAATCTATTCCCCGTGTTCACAGACAGGCAGCCGATCAATGCGGGCGAATTCACTCAGGAGGAGGTCGCGCGCCAATTCTGCGCCGGGGAGAGACCGCATATCGTATGGCCATCTGCGGCAACTCCATCCGGATGCCAAAATGTTGACCCCCCTATTGAATCTCGACCGTAAATCGCGAAAAATCCCGGACGAGTGGCGTACTTCACACAGCATTCTTCTATTTAAAGCGGGAGAGGAAGAGGACCCGGGCAATCGGCGCCCTATCGCGCTCTCAGCCACAATATATAAACTCTTCACCGGATTGTGGGCGGCCCGACAGTCACGATGGGCGGAGGAGAACGGCGCCCTCTCCCCCACGCAAAAAGAATTCCGCCCCGTTGACGGCGTGCTGGAGCAGAACTTCCTGCTTGGGAGAGAACTCCGGCGCGCCCACACCTAAGTTTAGCCCTACTAGATCTGGCCAATGCCTTTGGTTCCGTCTCACACGCCGCCATCTCTGCCGCCCTTTCTGCTGCGGGGGTGGGTGACCACTTCACCCGCCTCACGGCAGAAATCTACCGAGACACAAAGACGAAATACTTGTGTGCGGGGGGCGTAACGGAGGCAATCCACATGCGCAGGGGAATAAAACAGGGGTGCCCACTCAGTGGGCTTATATTTATTTTTGTGATAGACCCGGTGCTGCGCGCCCTGGGTGAGACCCGGGACGACGGCCCTTCCCCTGCTCTTGCGTATGCGGATGATGTGGCGATTTTAGCTAGGGACCCGACGAGACTCCAGGCGCGGATAGACCTAGCGGCCAGTATTTTCACGCGTCTGGGCCTCACGCCAAAGCCGGGGAAATGTAGGTCCCTCTATGTCGGAAAGAGAGCAGTAATCCCCCACTCTTTCGTCATTGCAAGCTCCACCATCCCCAGAATGGCAGAGGGTGATGCTGCCCAATATCTCGGAAAGCATGTAGGTTTTAACCTAATAGAAAGGTGGGAGGGGTTAAGGGAGCTGCAGTCTCTTATAGACAAAATCGCCGCATCACGCCTCCGGGACCACCTAAAGTTGGACGCTCTCGCACAATGCGTGGTAGGCGGTCGCCGCTCCCAGATGCCGGAATCCGCGTGGGAGGCGCGGAAACGCGCCCCGCCGGGCCTGGGCCGCTCGGTTCCAAGAGCGTCGCGGGCCACGGACGCTTGAGTGATTTCGGCGCCGTGGCGAGCAAAGCGCAGTGGCCACAGGAGCCCTTCATCAAAAAATATTCAAGTTGGCTAGATATTGCCGTTCAATTCTCGGAAAAGATTTTCTAGGCCAGTGAAAATTGTAATGGAAAAAGAGACACCCGATATGACTATCACAGCACTGGTGAGGTTGCTGAGTGGTCGCTCTGAGCGTTCGGTTCGGTCGCTGGTCGGTGCGGATGACACAGCAGTTAATTGCCTTGGCTCCTGCGAAGACGTCGCGCCTAATTTGGTGTTTTCTATTGTGTGGTTTTCATCTAATTACTGTGGACGTCCATAAGTTGATTTACCTGCTCGTCTGGGAGCACTTCAATCACTGAACTCGACTTGCAGACTTTTGGTTGGAGCGTGGGAGGCGGTCGCCGCTCCTAGATGCCGGAATCCGCGTGGGAGGCGCGGAAACGCGCCCCGCCGGGCCTCGGCCGCCCGGTTCCAAAAACGTCGCTGCGCCACGGACGCTTGAGTGATATCGGCGCCGTGGCGCGCAAAGTGCAGTGTACAAAGTACAGTGGCCACAAGAGCCCCTCATCAAAAAGTATTCAAGGTGGCTAGATATTGCCGTTCAATTCTCGGAAAAGATTTTGTAGACCAGTGAAAGAGACACCCGAATGACTATCAGAGAACTGGTGAGGTTGCTGAGTGGTCGTTCCGAGCGTTCGGTTCGGTCGCTGGTCGGTGCGGATGACACAGCAGTTAAGTGCTTTGGCTCCTGCGAAGACGTCGCGCAATATTTGGTGTTTTCTGTTGCGAGATTTTCATCTAATTACTGTGGACGTCGATAAGTTGATTTTCCTGCTCGTCCGGGACCGCTTCAATCAATGAACTCGGCTAGCAGACTTTTGGTTTGGAGTGCTCTAAAGAAGCGGTGGCGGCTGAGATGGCGGACGCGGCGGAGGAATGTACTTCGTAATCGTGCCCCTCCAGCGCCGTGGGGACGTCGCCCCGCTCTCCTGCCGCGGGCGGCTGTGGCCGCTTGCCCGCCGTCTCTGCCATCACTGCCTCCCGCCGCTTCTATCGCTCCAATTCCCCACCCCGCCGCTGCACCGACCGGCGAGGCGGGCGCAGAGTCAGGCGCCCCCTGAGACAGCGGACCCGCCCCTCCCCCGACCAGCCTCCCCTCTACCCCACCCTAACCCCCTCCCTCAACGGCAGCGGAATGAGCGACGCAGCGGCAACCGACGCCGTGCGACCTCGCCTGAGGACGCCGCCCCCGTACAGGACCACCCCCCGCGACTCCCACGCAGACGCCGCAATAGGAATCGCCCCCACTCAGTCCCGAATCACAGATGAACTGCGGGTCACTGTGGATAAGGTGTGGGAGCTCGTCCAATGAGAGTGCCACTCAGACTCAAAACAACGAAGTCTATGGCGCCTTCCCCTCCGAGGTTCGAAAAGGGCTCAGAATTCGATTCCGGGAGGACGCCGAACTTCCTCCACGGGAACAAGCGGCGCAGTGCCCCCACCCCCCATAGACGTAGCGACCACCTACAAGGTGCAGAGTAGACGAGCCATGAGGGAAATTAAGGGGGGAGGCAACAACAGGTGCCCCATCCCCAGGGGCAGCATTGAAGAATACTTCCGCGGGGTGCACGGCCACGAGAGCGAGGCGACAGAATACGGAAATATATTCCCCGTGTTCACAGACAGGCAGCCGATCAATGCGGGCGAATTCACCCAGGAGGAGGTCGCGCGACGACTCGCGTATAGCGCCAATTCTGCGCCGGGGAGAGACCGCATATCATATGGCCATCTGCGGCAACTCGATCCGGATGCCAAAATGTTGACCCCCCTATTGAACCTCGTCCGTAAATCGGGAAAAATCCCGGACGAGTGGCGTACTTCACACAGCATTCTTCTATTTAAAGCGGGAGAGGAAGAGGACCCGGGCAATCGGCGCCCTATCGCGCTCTCAGCCACAATATATAAACTCTTCACCGGATTGTGGGCGGCCCGACAGTCACGATGGGCGGAGGAGAACGGCGCCCTCTCCCCCACGCAAAAAGAATTCCGCCCCGTTGACGGCGTGCTGGAGCAGAACTTCCTGCTTGGGAGAGAACGCCGGCGCGCCACGACCTACGTTTAACCCTACTAGATCTGGCCAATGCCTTTGGTTCCGTCCCACACGCCGCCATCTCTGCCGCCCTTTCAGCTGCGGGGGTGGGTGACCACTTCACCCGCCTCACGGCAGAAATCTGCCGAAACAAAGACGAAATACTTGTGTGCGGGGGCGTAACGGAGGCAATCCCCATGCGCAGGGGAATAAAACAGGGGTGCCCACTCAGTGGGCTTATATTTATTTTTGTGATAGACCCGGTGCTGCGCGCCCTGGATGAGACCCGGGACGACGGCCCTCCCCCTGCTCTTGCGTATGCGGATGATGTGGCGATTTTAGCTAGGGACCCGACGAGACTCCAGGCGCGGATAGACCTAGCGGCCAGTATTTTCACGCGTCTGGGCCTCACGCCTATGCCGGGGAAATGTAGGTCCCTCTATGTCGGAAAGAGAGCAGTAATCCCCCACTCTTTCGTCATTGCAAGCTCCACCATCCCCAGAATGGCAGAGGGTGATGCTGCCCAATATCTCGGAAAGCATGTAGGTTTTAACCTAATAGAAAGGTGGGAGGGGTTAAGGGAGCTGCAGTCTCTTATAGACAAAATCGCCGCATCACGCCTCCGGGACCACCTAAAGTTGGACGCTCTCGCACAATGCGTGGTAGGCGGTCGCCGCTCCCAGATGCCGGAATCCGCGTGGGAGGCGCGGAAACGCGCCCCGCCGGGCCTGGGCCGCCCGGTTCCAAGAGCGTCGCGGGCCACGGACGCTTGAGTGATTTCGGCGCCGTGGCGAGCAAAGTGCAGTGGCCACAGGAGCCATTCATCAAAAAGTATTCAAGTTGGCTAGATATTACCGTTCAATTCTCGGAAAAGATTTTGTAGGCCAGTGAAAATTTTTGTGGAAAAAGAGACACCCGAAATGACTATCACAGCACTGGTGAGGTTGCTGAGTGGTCGTTCCGAGCGTTCGGTTCGGTCGCTGGTCGGTGCGGATGACACAGCAGTTAAGTGCCTTGGCTCCTACGAAGACGTCGCGCACTATTTGGTGTTTTCTGTTGCGAGGTTTTCATCTAATTACTGTGGACGTCGATAAGTTGATTTCCCTGCTCGTCCGGGACCACTTCAATCACTGAACTCGGCTTGCAGACTTTTGGCTTGGAGTGCTCTACAAGAAGCAGCTAGGCCGCTTGCCCGTCGTCTCTGCCATCACTGCCTGCCGCCGCTTCTATCGCTCCACATCCCCACCCCGCCGCTGCTCCGACCGGCGAGGCGGGCGCAGAGTCAGGCGCCCCCTGAGAGGCGGACGCGCCCCTCCCCCGACCAACCTCCCCTCCACCCCACCCTAACCCCCTCCCTCAACGGCGGCGGAATGAGCGACGCAGCGGCAACCGACGCCGTGCGACCTCGCCTGAGGACGCCGCCCCCGTACAGGACCACCCCCCGCGACTCCCACGCAGACGCCGCAATAGGAATCGCCCCCACTCAGTCCCGAATCACAGATGAACTGCGGGTCACTGTGGATAAGGTGTGGGAGCTCGTCCAATGAGAGTGCCACTCAGACTCAAAACAACGAAGTCTATGGCGCCTTCCCCTCCGAGGATTCGAAAAGGGCCTAGAATTCGATTCCGGGGAGGACGCCGAACTTCCTCCACGGGAACAAGCGGCGCAGTGCCCCCACCCCCCATAGACGTAGCGACCACCTACAAGGTGCAGAGTAGACGAGCCATGAGGGAAATTAAGGGGGAGGCAACAACAGGTGCCCCATCCCCAGGGGCAGCATTGAAGAATACTTCCGCGGGGTGCACGGCCACGAGAGCGAGGCGACAGAGTACGGAAATCTATTCCCCGTGTTCACAGACAGGCAGCCGATCAATGCGGGCGAATTCACTCAGGAGGAGGTCGCGCGCCAATTCTGCGCCGGGGAGACACCGCATATCGTAATCCAGCTAACCGCCAAGGCAGAGATGAAACAGCCGACCGCCAAGGACACCATCACCGTGCACGCAGATGCCACCCCCCCCCCACGTGCGCATGGTTCGCGCAAGGAGCCTGGAGTTGGTCTACGCCCGAAGGAGACATCTTCCACGCGGAATTCCTAGCTGCCGTGGACGCTCTACTAGATTTTAGATTATATCATGTACATTTGTTAGTGGATAATACCTCTGTTATGTTTAATTTAAGACGCCAAGTGGCACGTGTTTATGATCCTGTCCTGTGTTTATTAGCTCACGTTGCTTACAACTTTTGTACTTTCATTGTAAACTTTGTACCTAGCAATCAAAATAAAGCAGACGCCCCGTCTCGTCTGGCCTCCGGCGGATCTGCGGGCCCCTGACCAATCAGAGGCCGCCGTTGCGCGTCCCTACGCAACGGTGGCTTCTTGATCGGTCCTCGCACAGCGGGAGCGGGTGCGCCTAATTGGGTCTCTCCGAAGTAATCGCATGTAGTCGCGATCGTTTCCTATACCGAATGCAACGCCGAAACAAGCGTAAGTCGCAGCGGTCTACATCTTCCGAAGACATCCCCACTGGAACGAGCACGCCCAGGCAGAGCCTCAGTACGGACTTGGCGCCCACCCAACGCGCTACGCAGACATCTACCATGGAGGATGCTTCACAGGCGGCGCAATAACAAGGCGCCAGCAGTATTCCATCTAAGAGAAGTCGTTTTGGGATAAAACGTTTTGTAATGTGCGATTGCACGTCAGCATATGTATTGGATATTATAGTATACACCGGCATTTCCTCAGATATTGAAGATTATAAACTTGGAATTACTGGCAACATTGTTGCAACACTGTTGCAACCATATGTTAACAAGGGACACAGTATTTTCGTCGACAATTGAAACTCAAGTCCAACACCTTTTCAATTGGCTGCATGTGCACTCAACTAATGCTTGTGGCACTGTTAGGAAAAACAGAAAGTGTATGCCTGTAATTGGAAACAAATTGAAGAAAGGGGAAATATCTTTTCGATCAGTTGATCAAAAAATGATTGCATTGAAGTGAAGTTGCAGGATAAAAAGAGGTGTGGATGCTTTCGACAATGCACACGGTCAATATGGTAGAAACAAAGAAGAAAGACAGTTACAGGAAGAAATAAACTGAAACCGAATATTGTTCAAGACTACAATAAGCATATGGGCGCAGTAGATCGAAGTGACATGTGCTCCGCTCGTTCTCTTCTTTACGGAAGTCGCTGAAATGGAACACGAAATTGTTCTTTCATCTTCTAGATTTATCGCTACTCAATGCTCATTCTGCCTACAAAATTGTAACAGGAAATAAGATAACACTAGCAAAATTTCAGTTACAGTTAGTAAGAGAAATCATATATAACTTCCATTCAGAAAGGAAAAAAGTATCGGAAAAAAGTATTCATGGATGCAAATCTAGCGCATCTGATGAACTCCCTCTTCTCTCTCTCTCTCTCCAAAAAATTCACTTTCTACGGACTGAATATCTGGTTCCTTTCAAAATGCGCAAAAATGCATATCGTGCCGGATTTCATCTAAGTTTCGACAAATCTTCACACTAAGGCTGCCTCTAAAGCTGTGGATGCAGCCAAATCAACGTGGCTGAAATTTGAGATCCAAAAATGGTATTCTGCGAGGGAAAACGTGTCTCTGGATCTCTATTGAATTCGAGGGGAGTTGGCATCATGACTACACCCCACAGAGTGGTCTACCCTCAACAGCTGCATTCGAGAACTTGTGTCTTCGCTCTTGGAGAAAAGAAGAAAGTCGTACAAACACGTAAGTTGAGCTGACTTGCTTCTCGCGCTGCACCGGGCCACCAAGCCCCTCCGTCACTTTACGGCGATCCAGTCTTCCATCCCAAAGTACCTTTCTTCGACAACACTATCCAATAACGAACATTCACTTCTAGAAAAAGGCCTCAAGCATTGTCCTCCTTCTCAGTTCAGCAGCACTAAACTTAAACAATGATGCATTCAAACAGACACAAACATTCCTTCTTCTAACAACATGCTTGAAACTAAATATGATATTGCCAGCGCTCTTTCCCGTGACAAAACCATAGCCTGCCACATCAAAAACACACACCATGAAATTACTACTGCCAACCAGCTTCTCAAGAAAGCCACGGAAAACAACTTGACCATTACAAAAGCTGACAAAGGGAACACGGTCATCATACTCAACACCCAAGACTACAATGACAAAGTAGATGATTTCCTGAATGATGAGAACATTGAACAAATTCCTAAGGACCCTACGAGTGAACTTCTTGATAAGTTGAGAACTGAACTCAAGGACTCCCCCGCCCTATTCACTAAATCCAGATATTTTATTCCCTCTACTCCCCCCCCCCTGGCCTCTACGGCCTCCTAAAATCCACAAAGAAAACATACCTATTAGGCCTGTTGTTTCCTACACCAACACTATTATCCACAGACTCGCTCACAGACTCAACAATCTTTTTCATGAACATGTACGTTTTAAACCCGTCCATACCATCAAGAACAGTTTGGAACTTGTGACCAAACTTCAAGACATAAACATACCGGCTAATGCCAAACTGATATCCTTTGACGTTACAAATTTATTCCCTAGCAAACCGCGCTCAAGACTGTAAATTAATTTTACAAAATATCCTGGACAAAGCTACATGCCCCATACCAATACGAACAGAACTGTACAATCTGATCTCACTCTGCATGGACACTAACTACTTTATGTTTAATAACTTTCTACAAACAAAATTCTGGTCTTCCAATGGGATCACCACTGTCACCACTTCTTGCAGACATTTTCAGGGACAATTTTGAAACACTCTTGTTTGAGACACAACATCCCCTTCTTCAAAATTTAACGTACTGGTACCGCTACGTCGATGACATCTTAGCTCTATGGACAGGTACAACAAGACAACTCGACATCCTCGTCAAGTTCCTTATCTCCAGACACCCATCCATAAAATTCACTAAAGAACTAGAAAATGAAAATCAATCAATTAATTTCTTAGACCTAACCATCTCTAGGTTGGACAACAAACACATCTTCAATGTTTTTAGAAAACCCACACACACAGACACGGTCATCCACAATACATCCCAACAACCATCTGCCCACAAACACGCAGCTTTCCATGCCATCATTCACAGACTTGTCAGCCTTCCCTTATCACAAGACAATTTTCAAAAAGAAACACACACCATTAAATACATAGCTACCGCCAATGGATACAGTACCACTCTTGTTGACAACATACTACGCCGCAAATTAAATAAGAAAAAACTGAAAACGTATACAGGCCTCACTCCATTCACCCAGAAACCATCAAAATTTATTTCTATTCCGTTCTTTGGAAAAATATCGCAGAAGGTAGCCCATATTCTTCACAAATTCAATTTTCACGTTTCCTTTACCACACACAAACACCTACTCTCACCTCGCAACACCACCCCACTCATGGCGAAATCAGGAGTTTATGAACTCCACCGCCACAATTGCGAGGCTAAATACATCGGCCAAACAGGTAGATGCTTCAATGCCAGAGTTAAAGAACATTTACATGCATGGAAGCACAATACAAACAAATCGCACTTTGTTACACATCTTATAAACGCAGGCATATATATATATATATATATATATATATATATATATATATATATATATATATATATATATATATATATATATATATATATATATATATATATATACATATATGCCTGCATTTATATATAGTTCTATGAGTCTGGTAGCGTAGGCGAACGCGTAAGTTCTCTACGAATTTGGTAGTGAAAGTGAATAATTGAGTGGTGTGAGCGTGGAGGATTAGTTGGTATAGGAATGTGATTGCAATACGAACATATTGGTAATCCGCTGCAAGCTCGTTAGAAAGAAAGCGGTCAGAGCGAAGTAAGAACAGTAAAGGTTGTTTTTTTTCAAGAGTGCTCATTTCGTGCAGAGGACAGTTTTGTGAAATCCAGTGGAGACTGCGTGTATTAGCGCTGCAGCCATCCGAAGTGCAGCTGCGACGCCCAGTGTAGTAACGCAAAGATCCGATTTTGCGACGCGCCAGAGACTTGGAGCGCGGGCATACACGTTCGTGGCGAGGACGAAAAAAAGAGAAGAGGGGAGCCGGGAGCGGATGAAGCGTACGAGAGAAGGGCCTGGTTTGACCGATCGCGTGACGGACGGGCGAAGCGAACGAGAGAAGGGCCTGTTTGACCTAACGCGTGACGGACAGGTGAAGCGTACGAGAGAAGCTGGAGTGACGTCGCTGCGACACCGGGCAGCGGGAGTGCCAAGATCGCCTTCGAGCGAACTGGAGAGTGCCGTAAAGGTAACCGAACTTGCGACTTTTCGTGCGAAGATTGGTGCGGACCAGAAAGTGGATAACGGCAAATTTGCGTGGTAGTTCATGTGAGAAACTCCCTAAATTCAGTATAGAAAGACTGTCACCTTTTAAACAAATTCGTGGAGGTTTAAATTCTGCTAAAAGTATGCCTTGTTTGATTTTGCCAAAGGTCAAAACCTTGTACAATTTTACAGCAATGTTATGTAACTGGCTTCATTCTGTGTTATTTGGGAAAGATTAAGTTGTTCCACTATTTGATGAATGTGTATATTCTTTTTTATGATTTAAATTGTACGTATTATAGTAGATTTCCATGTTACTTTGTTACATTACTTTCTCATACCCCAAAAGATCCTGCCCCCGAGATATTTAAACTCGAATGAGCATTCTATCAGGGCGTTTCCACGAGTGGAGGCGTTACAATATATATATATATATATATATATATATATATATATATATATATATATATATATATATATATATATATATATATATATATATATATATATATATATATATATATATATATTGAGATTTGCCCTTATAGATTAAATGAATTAGAATAAGCATAAATGTATAAGTTTTCTATGTGAAATTATTGATTAAATATGTTTTGAAGTTATATTCTTTAAATAAGTTTCATATGTGAAATTATTGTTTATTATATATTGAAATGAAGTATTGTAAAAAGTGTATTCCTCATTATATATAATGAAGGAACTAAGAATGAAATTATTAATGTACGTTAACTATAATTATTAGTGATATAAAATATTATTATATAATATGGTTAATGCTAACAACATTTGAATTTAACACTTGTAAATGTAAAATATTGTAATGTAAACAATAATGTAAAATATTGACTATGGTTTAAATTGTATGTTACAATCGAATGACCATAAATAAACATATTATATATATGTATGTGTGTATGTGTGTGTGTGTGTGTGTGTACACACACATACATATATGTGGGAATTTGATCGCGACTTTTTGGGTTTCCCACAAGAGGAAGTAGAGAGCGCTGGAGTCGAGTCAGAACAGATGAACGAGTTGCTGCAAGGCACGCGGGACAGTCAGTGTGTGGCAACAGAAGGTGTAGAACGGTGCTGAACAGAGAGTATAGTGCTGAATGTTGACCAGATCCACGTGTTGTAATATGAAGTTTTATCATTATTATATTTCTTTCTTTTAAAACTAAGTTGGAGTGTTTCTTTAACAATCCCGAATAATCTGATTTTGTTTTTCTTTCTTTTGAATATGAGAATGTATATTTTGTGGCGGCACATTATTATTACGTATAATAAGAAAAATTATTCGTGAACAAAAGGACTGTGTGTCGAGACACGCTGGGGCCACCACCGCCGCCGCCGCCGGCAGGTCCCCTCCGAAATCACCCGTTTCTAAAGGGATTTACGACCCACAGCCGCGCGCTGACAGGGCTCACCCTTATGAATGCTTCACTGTCCTCGGAGCCGATATTTTTCTTTAGGTGATTCCCCGGCCGGGAAGTACATGATCGTTTATTAACTCTGTTTATTGAAAAGAGTGTTTATGAAAACGGCCATTGCACACGTGCACACACTTAAAGATAGAGTGAGAGGGAAAAGGTCGAATTGACGGAAAATTTTAGAGAATCCTGACATCTGATTGGTGAAGAATTAACCACGACGCCACAGGCTTAGGCCAATCAGATCACAAGGGGGAAGGGGTGATTTCGAAAGCAAGTAAGCAATTTGGGGAGGGGGGAACCAAAGGGCTCGTACGCACGGAGCAAAAATCCAAAAGACACTCTCGATTTGATTTTCGGCCAAGGAGTTTCACGAGAGGCTCACGCACAGAAAGGAATGGCTTCTCGATTTCAGATCGTTTCGCCGAAATTGTTGGTACTTTGATTCGTGACCATTGCGCCACTGTGCATAAAACGGCCAGTTATTATTTCGCCAAGCTAGCCACAGGTTAATGCTTGCCTGTATCTTCTGGTGACTTTCGTCATCTTTCTGAGCCACGCCGCCAACCGATACCTGATGTGGAGTCGCCGCTAGTCGTTCCGAGAGGTGGAGACGGCCCATGCACCCCGGGCTTCCTCTAGCGGACGCGGCCTGACGCCGCCACATCCCAGCGCGACCGGTGCAGGAGGCGCTGCCACGGCTGCCGCCAAGGGAGGCCCTTCCCCGAGCCCGCAGCCCCCAGCTGATGAGGTCACCGACCCGAGGACACCCCGCTACCGAAGTGCCGGCTTCTCTCGCCATCAGCCGCCATCAGGCAAAATAAACCTACGCTCCAGGTTTCTCTCCGCGCTCTTCAAGCGTTTCTGGACTTTTGAGTAAGAGAAAAATAAGTAAAAAAACTTCTTTTATGTAAGCGTTGCCGCGCATTGGCTATTGTGATTTATGAATAAGAACCCAATTTATAATTTAATTTAATTTTTTTATGAGCTCATTAGGTAGGGTTAATTTTACTTAAAATTCACAGTGTAACTTCTCTGACACCTGTCAGAAATAAAACTCACATTTATTAATCTAGAATTACTTCAATCTGATTGAAACAACTCTCAACTTCCTTCCACCATCCAATTCAACCGATTGAGCTACGTCCGGGCCGGCGTCAATCACAACCAGATAACTCAGACCGCCGTGACAATTTCTTCACATATATTTATAATCTGAAATTTGAACTGCTATTATCTGTATTAATCCCCCCACCCCCGTCGCAATTCATTTTTGCAATTTTATCTGCAATATGTTCCTTATCTTTTGCAATCATATAATGTGTCTTTCTTTACTGATTTTTTAATGTTTAATGTTTGATTTTTTAATTTAAACTGCTACTAATCCTCCCGTTGCATTTCTTTTTTTGAAATTTTATCTTCTATCTGTAACTAAAAACTTTAAATGTATCCGTTAATTGTAGTTTAATTTTCTATCTTATTGTGTATTTATTTATAATTTTGTCATATCTTTCTGTATCTTGTAGACTGACGATGACGGCAAAGCCATCGAAAGCCGGCTATCTTAATAAAGCTAATATGTTGACGAAGATGACCTTCTTTATTTCTTCTCAGGAAAAAAGTAGGCAGAGGAAAAAGAAACTCAGAAGAAATGGAAATTAGATTGACTGGAAGAAAATTAATAAACAGACTGGAAGGGAAAACTATAAAAGATAGTGTAGTATGTAAGAAAAAGGGGAAGAGGAAGAGGGCCAAATATTTCTGCACAAACTGCAATACACCACTTTGTGTAGACAATTGTTTTGAAATGTACCACACAAGAAAAAGTTATTGAGAAAAATGTATATGTAGAATTTAATAAAATAAACATTATATATACAAAACATTATTCTATGCCCTTCCCTTTAAAGTTTCCAGGATTAAATTGCAATCGCGCTGCAGCACGAAGCACGACTGCACAACATCCGTGCGGAAAAGTATTCAGCACAGCGTGTCACTTCGCAGTGCCAGAGGCCCGCAGGCGGGGAAGGTTAAAGAGCTGAGCACATACCATATGAGTCATGGCTTGGACTCGACTCGTCAGCAGAGAAAGGGACAATTTGTAACACGGTGTAATTAGAATGAAGAACTTAACATGGCGGGCAGGTAAAGTACAGACTTCTTAATGTTTTCTTCTATTACCATGATATTCACTATTTCTTGTTTTTTGAAGGTTTTGACAGTTTTACTTTGTACAGAAAAAATAAAATGAAAAACTAGACATGATCATTCTTATAATTAAGTGATCCAGTTTTGTTTTGGGCCCTAGTCTGAATGGTACGGTGCCAATACTGAGAACTTTGTATACAATCTGTACAATAAACAAATCAATAGATATAAGTGAACTGTAAAAAATAAAATGCAAAGAGTAATTTTTAAATAAGTGCCGATTTGGAAACCTCGATGACTATACTAATGATCTCGATAAGGTGGGATGTAATTCAAGTTGACGGTACATTTAACTTGGTCAAGGGAACACTTTTTCAATATCCTGAAGGTCTATCAAATATCATTGAAGTCGCATAATTTATAATCCAAGGCCTTCACCACTCGCCAGTCTTGGTTATAACGACAGACAATATGCACTTGGTTAAAATGATATCAAGTTCATACAGAAGGCTTTGATAAATACCCATAGTGAAGAAGATATATTATGAAATGAGGACTCTCAAATTCAAACTATTTGTATTTCGTTCTAAGAACTATAGGCAAAATTGATTTTTTAACTTTCACTTAAACTTTGTAAAAATGACCAAATATTTAAAATTGCTACAATAATGAAGCATTGGAGTCATAACTATACTACAAATTTATAAAACAATATTCTAATTCATGAGATTATACTGTAATCTCCATTAAAACACATCAACATTATCAAGCTATTGTCGTTAACAATATTTATCAACACAACAATATTTGAGAACACAGAAGTTGAAATACCATCTCACATTTCCACTCTGCTACACCCCTACACTAATTACACCACCTCCAATCAAAACATAAATGCATTGAATGCTTACAAAACCTCTTTGATGAAAGAAGACCATCACCCTGTCTGAGCAGCTATTGATGATCTTTACACAATGTCCAGTCATGGATAATATTCTCGTTACATCTTGCTGCCAGATGCATCCAGAGTATATTCACCAAACTAAAAACAAAGAATGAACAGATTGAAAAGTACTTCATTTCTTAAACAAATGTGAATTATTACTCCTACCATTATCTCTCCCTCACATACATTTATACGAGCACAATAATAATAATAATAATAATAATAATAATAATAATAATAATAATAATAATAATAATAATAATAATAATAAAGAATAATAATAATAATAATAAAGAATAATAATAATAATACACAAATAAAAGATAAACCTATTTTACAAATAAAAAAATTGCAAATGTATGTTGTAAGCCATATAACACAAAAAACTTTATATCAATGCATCAAAATTTGAAAATATAAATACAGAATCAGGTTTGTGATAATACTTTAATGAGTCTACAAACCCTTTACAGAAACAAGAAAGAAAGCTTTACCTTCCTTTTGATGCATCCTCCAACATGCGTTCTCCTTGATCTGAAGTTCAAAAACAGCAACATCTAAAAAAAAATAAAAATAAATAAATTTAAACAAAAAATTACAATAGGTGCAATATAGGTGTTGTATTTAGCTCGAGAAATACTAATATAGAATAAAAGGTAATAGTGAAAGGTTGATAAGCAGGCTACAAAGTAGAAGTCTGTCGTACTATTCATTTTCATAAATACCAAGATAAAATTGACATGAGACATTAAAGATAGGTACCATTTTTTACTTTCTCATATATGTACATATATACGAGTAGTAAACAGAAAGTTATGTAATCCTGTGCAAAATCAATTTAGAGATTTCAACAGAAATACACGTTTTGGAGTCCCCTAATACTGAAAAAAACTTTTTCTTTTTTTCCCTCAAATCACACATCCATCTGTCTGTACATCTATCGGGTGTCAGAATAATAACACTGTGAAAACCATATGTAGGATTTTTTTCCAAACTGAATAAACCCCTGACAATCTGGCCTGAGTCGAAGCTCCACGATTTTGGAAAACATTCATTGATTTTTGGGGGTACTTTACATGAAGCCCCAGGGACATTTTCATAATTTTCTCAAAAAATGGCTCCAAATTTCCTGTAAGAACAGAGCGAAATACACTTATCAGTTACCAAGGTGACATAGGTCTGATTTTCACTGTTAACTATGGTTTTTACTTTCTCGAGAGAAGAAAAAACAATTTACTAACATAAGAAGAGAAACTATTATAATCGTGAGCCAGAAAACCGCAAATTTTCAACATAAAAACTGTGATTGCCCGGCTCTCGTAATGTAATAGTGGATAAATCCAGTTGCTAAACATAGAAAAATATTCCTCCAACATGCAGTCAAGCCAGAATCCATGTTTTGTGAATCATTCATACTGAAAAATTGATTTTTTACAGCAAAACATCTGTCTGTCCATCCGTGCACAACGCTACCACATAATCTGTTCAGCCGATTTTCTCCACAATTGATATCCCCAATCGTCCTGGCTGATGTCGCGGCCCCTGGAATTTGAAACCGATATTTTAAAACTTGGAGGTACTTTACATGAAGCCCCTCGGGCATTTTAAAAAAAAAACGTCCCCAAATTTTTTTATTAAATATCGTGGTGGTGGTTGTTAAATAGTGCGAAGGGTGTTTAAGAGAATGGTGCAGGTCTCATTTTCAGTGAAATCCCTGATTTTTTGGAAATTGCAAACAAAATTTTTAAAAACACAAAATTGAAGACAGATTTTTATCTCAAAGTCCGTTGTGCAAAGTTAGCTTTTTAAAAAAGGTAATGTAAAATTTTTCTTTAAAAAATGAGTAGTCTTTGCGTAATTTGCGTTTGAAATTTATGTGTTTTTTTTTTCTTTCAAAAACAGCTACAAATTTTTCTTTAAAATTTCTCTACATCTGTAATAATAGACTTAATAGTGCTAGTCCCATTTTTGGGTATAGCTCCGATTTTTGAAAATTACAAAAACAATTTTTAAAACTACAAAATTGAAGAGAAATTTTTGCCTCAGTGTCTGTTGTACAAAATTTGATCTTTAAAAGAGGTCTTGTACAATTTTCTGCTTGAAATCAATGAAATATATACAGGTTTCACACCAACTATGGAACATGAGAAAAACTGAATGAATGATATGAAAAACAATTAATTCAATTTTGATTATAATTTAGTACTGAAAATGCCAATATTAAATTTTACATTCTCACACTTTTACTTTTGGTCAATGCGTATTCTCAATGTATTCATGTATAAGCAATCCGCAAAGCTTAATAGAAATTTCCACAACAATACCACATCAATATTTGAGAAAAACATTGTTGAACGTTGAGATAGTGGCAGTGATAAGATACAACTGTTTTATTTAGTCGCGCTGCTATATAGTCAAATAAACCTTTCAGAAATGATTCAAAACCTATTTGATAATCCATATTTTTTGTCGCGGTTTTCCCCTCATGCCTTCAAAGAGGGGTCTGACAGGGCTGACAATAACATGATTTGTACAGCGAAACTCCTAGGCCAGTACTTCCGCCAGTATTTCACAGCAGTTTTTTACTTTCTCATTTATAAATTATTCCTCAGAATGCCCGGTGGGGTATGTAATATACCATTTAATATCATCTGATCCCTAAAAAAATTTACTGCGTATTGAATAAAAGATACATTAACTGCATCACTTCTTCAATATCTTAGAAAACTATACCCGTGAAAGTTTTTCCATAAGAGCCTGTCCTAATATAACCTTATTTTATTTAAAAATTAGGCTGGTCAGGGCCAAGTTGTTTTTATTATTCTGAAGAACAGAGGTATTCCTTTCATTTAAAGTACATTGGAGTTGTTTGTTTATTGATAAAATTTTAGTTAGTTGTATTTTCCAAAAGTTCGTGATAGTTTTTGCTTTAATCATTCTTATGATTTTTTCTTATTAATATTCTTTCGCTAAGTATTCATTACTCATAGCAGTACACGCAAACACAAACAGACGTTGCAAAGCAAAAAGTGAACAGAGTAGCGTAGCTAGGTGTGCTTTGGTTTCAGAAACTGGTTCTTGAAGTTCTTGTTTGCCACTACAGATTCATAGCGCTGTTCCTCTTCCCGTTGGCCTTTATTGGGAAGCGCACGTACCTGTATCTCACGTCCCCGTGTTCGTCCTAGTCTTTATGTTGGCATTCCTGTTCGCGGGCAATTTGGAGCAGCCTTCTGCCAAGACCAACTCAATGTAGCTTGTAGTTCTTTAGGTAGGGAATTGTTAGTGGATAAACCAAAATGGGATTTTTCAGTCTCTTGTGAATTCATTGATTCATTATTGCATTCACTTCCTTTTGCACAGTCTTCAGAGTTCATTAGAGGCATGGCTAAGTAAGAGCAAAATTATAGTTGTGACACCTTTCCTTCATTTTCAAAATTATATATATGAGTAGATAATTGCACAGTAAATCAATTTTTCTTCTACTTCTTTTTCCTCCACAAGATCATCTGTATTTTCCTTACCTGTCATTTCATCAATATTATGAGGAATGTGCACAGCATGAAACATATTTGCAGAAATATGGTTATCTTCCCCCAGAAATAAGTTTAGCAGTTGATGAAGGCCTTTATGTTGTTCTCTATTTCCCAAAAGAACCGGAATTATTGTAGAAGATAAAAAATTATGCTTGATGCATTGTTTATACAATGATACAACAATGCAGGATAAGACACTATCTCCAGGATCACATAATTATATCAGGAAAGAAAATTTGAAACAGTAGTTACATGTCTATTACTCAATGATTACATTCCAATTGCATTTGTTCCATTGTGTACGACATTATTGTAAATTATGAATATGGTATTAAGGACTTATCTACATAATAAAAATTCTGAAACGATAAAAGAAGGTTCAAGCAAGTTTGTCGAGTAATATACAGAAAAAAGTATTGTGTAATAATTAAATTAAAAATTGAATATTGGTAGCACAATCCATTACATTATCTCCAAGTTTCAAAATTCAATGTAATGCTTGTTGTCAATAATAAGACGTTATATTGATATAAGACATATAAGACAAGTTTGATACTTCATCATTATCATTTATTTGAAAAAAAAAAACTTTCCTTTTTGTAATTCAAGAAAGTGTATTTGTATAATTAAATAGAAATTGTTATTTAACTTCGTACATTACTATTTAACAGTTACGTAATGACATTGAAAATCAATGCTGAGATATGGTTGAAAATACACATTTTTATGTTGTTTTTCCGTAAGATACGTAAAGCAGCCACAGCCAGTCAAGCACCATCAACCAGCCACGCGAGCACCATCAACCAGCCACGCGAGCACCATCAACCAGCCACGCGAGCACCATCAACCAGCCACGCGAGCACCATCAACCAGCCACGCGTGCACCATCAACCAGCCACGCGAGCACAATCAACCAGGCACGCGAGCACAATCAACCAGCCACGCAAGCACAATCAACCAGCTACTCAAGCACAATCAGTCAGCCCTCAGAGAAGCAGTCACAAGGAGGCTTTGTCCCATGGTCGCACTCACCTGTTACGCCACCGCCTCGCCCTGGTCGGCGAACGGCGCCAGCAGGTCGCGGAGCAGCGCGGCGAGCGCGGGCGGCGCGGGGGCGGGCGCGGGGCGCAGGGCGCGGGCGAGGGCGCGGGCGGCGCGCGGGGCGGCGCCGAGCAGCGCGCGCAGGGCGCGGGCGGCCGGGGCGGCGAGCGGCGCGAGGTGCGGGGCCGCGGCGGCGGGGGCGGCGCCGGCGCCCGTCGCGTCCGCCAGCAGCCGCAGCAGCGCCGCCGCCAGCGCCGGCGCGTGCGTCTCGGCGCACGGCGTCTCGCGGCTCTGCGCCGCCAACACCTCCACCGCCTGCGGACACGCCTTGCTTCAGGGGACAGTCCGCCAAAACAAGAGAACATCACATGTATAGAGCGATTTTCCTAAGGTTGAGCCAAAGTGACAGTCAGTGCTTGCAACATAACTGAACGTAACTGATGTCCTCGTCCGATAAAAATGTAGTACGCCACGAGAAATAATTAAAATTAGGAAGTGCAGTGCTATGTGCTCTTCTGTAAAAATTCTTTTTTTCTATTAACATTACATTGAATTTACTTTTTGTGTGATAAATATTATGTTTATTTTAAAACCGAGACTTGAATGAGAGATGCGTACCGATGCACGTGGTTCCGGCCTTGGTGCTGTTATGCGGCGAGCTCTGATTGAGAGCTTTCTATTTACATTCGTGGCAGTTTTCTTTTACTGCTTGTGAGAGCATGTTAATAAATTTTCCACATACGTAATTAAATTTAAATATTTCCCGAACTCGCGTACGTGCATATACCTCAGCGAAACTCTTAGACTTCTGCATAGGGATGTTTTAACAGGAGCTATTAGCACTTTACGAAGGGGCGTGACTGATCAGCTGGCGCGGCGGAGGGATATTTCTCTGAATTACATGTGATGTTCACTTGTTACGCGAACTGTCACTTTGGCTCATTCTTAGGAAAATCGTTCTATATTTCAGAGAAGTATCCCTCCGCCGCGACAGCTGTTCAGCCACGCCCCTTCGTAAAGTGCTAATGGTTCCTGTGAAAACATCCCTATGCACAAGTCTAAGAGTTTCGCTGAGACACATGCACGTATGCGAGTCCGGGAAATATTTAAATTTAATTTCGTGTGTGGAAAATTTCTTAACATGCTCTTACAATCAGTAAAAGAAAACTGCTGCTAATGTAAATAGAAAGCTCTCAATCAGAGCTCGCCACACAACAGCACAATAGACACACCTGCACCAGTGCGCATCTCGGTTTTAAAATAAACAATATTTATCGCACAAAAAGTAAAGTCAATGAAATATATAAAGAAAAAAAAAAGAATTTTTACAGAAGAGCACATACCACTGCACTTCCTAATTTCAATTATTTCTTGTGGCGCACTGTATTTTTGTCGGACGAGGACATCACAAAAGGAAGAGTCGAAGCCATTTACAAGTTAGCCAACTGTGAACGAACGAACGAATGCGGGAAGGGAGTGTAATGGGCTCAAGGACACGACGACCACAGAACCTTCAGTTATGTTGCCAGCACTAGCTGTCACTTTGACTCATCTTTAGGAAAATCGCTCTATACGGCAATTGATTTACTACCATTTTTTAAATGGCCGATGACATTACGTCATTGTTACACCTATTTCGTTTTAGGCGCAAAAGGAAAGATAAACAAAACGTGCGCATAGTGAAGCTACATTTACGTCCAGAAGCAAATCAAGGGGCCATCTCAGCATTTGCTCAATGGATCAGGGAAATTGGACAAAAACCCGATCGAGATGGGGGTCACTGACCCGGAAGCTGAAGTACATTACCCGTTACAGGCATATTGAGTCTTTTTTTTAATTATTCAATGCAAATGTAAACTAATTCATTATACTATATCTTGGTTTTGTTAAAGTAAACATTTTTCTTTTTGACGATCAGTATAGTCTCTAACTGTATAGAAAGAGTTTTGCAGCAGAAAAGATTTTACTTTTAACTTAAATTTGTGTACCAATTTTAATTGTTTAATTTCATCTGGCAGTGCGTTCTAAAGTAACGTACATGTGGATTTATGTAGTATGTGGATTTCTTGTAGTGAGCTGTTGATACTGACACTTGAACTTGATTTCTACGTCGAGTGTTGTAACTATAAATATCAGTATTACATGAAAATAAGTTCCTACCGTTAAGTAAGTCAGTTTTGACAAATACTACAGACTCATAAATAAATAGGCAAGGCAATGGTAAGATTCCATGCTCAATGAAAAGAGGCTCGCACGGATCACATGGATGGGATTTTTTCATTATTCGGATAATTTTCTTTTGCAATCTAAATGTTAAACATTCAAGTATATCTTCATAACTATGCAGAGGCTACTAACTCGTAATAGACAGATACGCCAGATTGTCATTCAGAAACAACATAATATAAATCGGAAATAGACACGTTTTCAGAATTTTTCTTATAATTTAGATATGTAACGTAATATATTTGGGGGCATTTCTGACCCCAACCCCATAAAAATCAAACTGCTTCAAACAAAGAAAACTTTAAAAAATGAAAATTTTGCAACAGGTAAAACTGCACTTTTTACACATACTAAAAGAAGTTCACGTGAATAATTTTCAGTGTTGCAAAACATTACTTGCGCCTGGAGTCAGAAAAAAAGCCCCACAACAGAGTCTATAGTTGGGTTTTTCTAACGTGACCGCCGACATGAGGTCATTTTTACACCTCCTGCCTTATAAACCGAATATTTTTATCAGCGGTAAGCACATGTCTGAAGCCATGAGTCGCGTTGAGAAATGGACACGTAAGCTTCCGCGGCTCGCGTCGATGACTTTTTTGGCTGTCCGGGTGACGCCGCGTGGTGGGCTGAGAGGCCGACGTTTCGCCTGACATGCCGCAGGCTTCCTCAGGGTATTGACATCGCGATGTTGTGCGTCGGGTGTTATGTATTGTCCGGCCTGAGCAGGCGGGTGGGGTGGGGCGGGTGCGCACACCATCGCGATGTCAGTGCCCTGAGGAAGCCTGCGACATGTCAGGCGAAACGTCGGCGTCACCCGGACGGCCAAGAAGTCATCGCGTTGAGAAAGGCGTTCGCGAATTCATTAAAAAAGCATTCGTTTTCTGAGGCAGGCGGTGTCGTGGGTTGAGGGAGCGCAGCGCCCACCTGCAGGACGGCGAGCGTGGTGTGTGGGCGGTCGTAGGGCGCGGCCTCGAGGTAGAAGCGCGCGACGCGGGCGAGGCGGCGCGCCCAGCGCGGCAGCGCGGGCCCCAGGGCGCGGGCCAGCGGCGGCAGCGCCCCGGCGTACGCCGCCCGCAGCGCCAGCTTCTGCTCCGCCTCCATCTGCTGCAGCACCAGCTGCGCCACGTCGTCGCGACGCGTCCACTGTCACACACACGCACAACCCTCGCTTAGGCCCCAGCCACAGGGGCACAAAAGATACAGTGGACTTCTGGAGGCTAATGTTTTTGGCCCACTATAATCAGAGGTTCACTACATCAGATGATATCAAAATTAAATAGATATTCTACACGATGATTGATTTTATTAATACAGCGATAAAGCAAAATACATTAAAAGCACGAACTAAAAATTTCAATCAAATTTGACCCTAAAAATTATTTGGTGTCTACTTTTTACTTTCTGGTTATTGCTACCGTGGTAGAGAAAAAGTTATGTAATGCTGCGTGAAAAATTCAACAACTTTTCGGCAGAAAAACTCTTATTGTAGGGCCTTGGCAACGAAAAAGTGAATTAATGCAGATGCTAAATTCAGGGCGGAAAATACTCTATACTTAGGTTTTTTATAACGTGGTGCGTCAAGGCCTGTCTTCACGGTGGCATTATGCAACACCGAGTTTGTGACTTGATACGGTCGCGATCATGCGACATCTAGCGGCACAACCAAGAAAGACGCGAAATGCAGTGATAGAATGCAATGTCTTCTAGAAAGAAGATTCAAGATGGCGTTGCATAATGCCACCGTGAAGGCAGGCCTTGACGCGTCACTTTATAAAAACCGAAATATAACACGTTGTGTAGCCAGAATCCCTGTTTTGAGGGTCCTTGATACCGTAAAATCGTTTGACGGCAAGACGTCTGTGAACAACGCTAGCAGCTAAACAGTTCAGTCAATTTTCTCCATAATTGATACTCCCCGATCGATGGCTGACGTCGCGGCCCCTTCGAAACCGATATTTTAATTGTGTGTGGGGGGTACACTAAATGAAGTCCCTGGGACATGAACGAAACGTGTTCATGAAAAACAGATCTAAAAATAATGTCATGTTCAATTTTCCAAAAACATGAGAACTTTTGGCGAAATTTTGTGTCAAACAGCAATTTTTATTTTCTTGAAACATTTTTTTCTTAAAATCGGCACGAGCTTTTCGGATTATTTTCTGACGTTCTGACGGAACTTATTCACAATGGCTCCCGCTGTTGTACGGGACATATACGTGTCTGACTGCTCCTCGACCATAACTTTAATATCGCTATTTTGTGTGCTTTTCCCTGTGTCGTGCAAATGTCACGTGTGCCACGTTTTACGACTCATCAGCTGACACTTCACTGCGGTACTGGCACCCCTCCCGTTCAACGGATGCGCGAATTTCTTCTACAATTCACAGTATCCAGTGTCCGTTTGGTACACTTTGCTCTTCACACGAAGTCTAGAATCAAACGCTCTTATTACTTTTTTTATCTTACAGCATGATGTAAATGTTAGGCTGATTTAAATTCGATTATGCGTTTGGTATGCTCATGCAAACAAGAGTATCTATCGTTTAGCCTGTGCTATAATTGCAGTCTGTATAATATATTATATGTATAATATTATCTGTATAATATATTATAATTGCAGGCTGTATAAATGTAACTTTATTATCTGTGCGCGTCTTCTAGAATTCAGTGGGAAATATAGTTATTAAAATTATCGTTTCCATGTTGTCGCGGCAGGAAGTATTATCTCTTCACGATGGACATGATGGATAAGAGCCCAAATTTATTGCTTGAAAAGAGATCGTATTACATTGGAGTTTTTTACAATCCTTGCGAGAAGAAAGAAAGAAAGAAAGAAAGAAAAAAGAAAAAAAAAGAAAAAAAAAGAAAAAAAAGAAAAGAAAAAAAAAGAAAAAAAGAAAGAAAAAAAAGAAAAGAAAACAACAACAACACTAATATGTTTCTGTTTTCAAAATTCAAGCAGCATATGGCTTAGTGTAGGGATCACAGAATTTTGAGAACGTGCACATAATTCACTTCCCCATGGCACGTCACACACAGTTTTTAACTGTTATTGATGTAAAATAAATAATTAAATAAATAAAATAAAAAGTCTCTTTTAGGTAACTTATTAACATTAATGACTACTCTTAATTATCAGCTGATTCAAGTATTCAGTGTTCTTAGTCATTATCAAGAACAATTGCCATTCGTACCTGCAAGTTAATGCATTATTGTAACCTTTTGTAATTATTTACTTGATCTTAATTATAATTTGTTTAAACGAGTTTCATACTTCACCCATCTCCGTACACTAGGATGTCAAGAGTCCTTTTCAGATCATCCAATGGCTCTTACCTTATCACGGTAAGTAGTATGGCAAGCAATTATACCACCTACAATCTACTGCTCCCCGCACCAGATTGCTCCTCTAACAAGATTTATCTACCTTTTCGTTACCCGGGCCCAACAATAAGAGTTTTACTGTTCAAAATTCGCAGATTTTCCTGCAGCATTACAATACTTTCTCTTCTTTAAATGTAAGTATGAGTAAAAAAGGTAGTAGGAAACAAGAATAGGAGGTAAAAATAGTACAGAAAGAACAAAAAGGAAGAGGGGAATTGATCTGATCTTTATCTCTTCAGCTAAATTTTGAACTGCAATGTCTCTCCGCCAGTCACAGAAGCCATTTGTTGATTCTAAACCAAGTGGACTAAAATAAATATATACAGTATATTTATAAATAAGTATATGCAGTGTATTCAAAAACATATGGGTGAGTTATTTACCTTTCAATATTCTTCATAAGTGTATGAAAGAAAATAAAATGATTAACAGTTAATAAATAATACGATACTAATAGCGTTGACAAACAAATGCAAATAGATCGAAAAATATATAATAGTAATTATGAAACGCTATGGTATCGTAATATTCTACTAACATTTAAAAGTATTAGTTTATATCACTGTGAACAAAAGGCAACAGTCCTTTTATCACCTTCTGTTATCAGTGCGGTATGACAACAACCAACAATGACCACTCATCTATTTGTTTGCACATTTAACACAATTAAAGAACTCATTTTAAAATGAAATAATATACAAATTCTAACTTGTGTAGCATCCAACTGCGTAAACTCTGAGCGAGCAACTGAAGACCAGCAATCCTTATTTCATATAGGTTTTAAAATTTTTCTCAAAGATTAATTTGTAAACTTAAAACAAAAACTTCAATGTAAAAAATCAACAAAGAAATATGAAATAATATACACATTCTAACTGACTCAGCATCCAACTGCCTCAAAATATCTCTAAAATTACGATCACAAATGCAGGATTTTCAGAGCGGGCAATAAAGTATGACATCCAATTACTCAAAATATACTCATCTTTTCAAAAAATTCAACATGACCTTATTTCAAGATCTGTTTTTGATGAACACATTGCAGTATGAATAAAAATTTTATCTTCATGATTGTAGTTGTAAGATGACGTTGAAAACATTCTGAATTTTTTCAATTTTCGAAACATCATGTTTTTCAATGAATCTGAGACCTGCGCCATTTTTGTAAGCACCCTTCTGACTATCCAACAACAAAATTTTATTAAAATCAATGATGTCATTTTTTTTTTAACCCTCCAAGGACGAGAATTATTTTTCGTAAAAAAGTTAAATATTTTTACTTTTTCTATTTCTATTACTTTAGTTTAAGCCCCAAAAAATGTTAAAAAAAAATATTCCACGTATCTGTGAGGAGTAGGGGTGTGTGACGTATTCGTCACACTCGTCCTTTAGGGGTGATAACTATACTGGGGTGAAACAGAAAAAAATATTCAACAAGGAGAACATTTATTTGCAAATCATAAGCGCTTATTCAATATAAACACCAACTAACTAATCAGTAATAACTAATCAGTGATTACAATATCAGTAGCAAACAAATTACAATTCCTTATTCAGTTCTAAAAAGTTTGAGATTTCAAATATTGGTGAATAAGTTTTCATTTTTTTGAATGAAACGGTACATTACATTTCAAGCACAAGCCAACGTTACGTTTCAGGCACATTGACGCGACGACACTTTTGCATCCATCATTCGCACACCTTCTTCTCTTTTTATTTTCCACTTCCCCAAGTAGATGATCCGCCCGATCGTAACGAATGTCGTCCAAAACTCGAGTTGACCTCTTCGACGACAGAGCTGTTGGACCCACAGATTTGACAGCTGTTTTATATCTTGTGAGGTATGTGATGGCAATGTCTCTTCTGAATTCCAGTTTAGTGATTTTCCTTCCTGTCTTCTTGTAAATATGCCATGCATTATTTATTGCAGCATCTACGAGCCATGTCAATATAGCCCAGTACCATTTCTTACTTCTAATAGATATACGATACTGATTTATATCTTGATCCATTCGATTGGTACCACCCATATTTCTATTGTAAATGCCTATAATTGCTGGCTGAGGGATATTTATATGTTTTTTCTCTTTTGATGAATATCTCCTTACATTCTTGACTGGAGATTCTCCGAGCGAATTTGATGCAACTGCAACCACACTATTGTCCATCCATTTCCCAACGAGAATTCCGTCATTTTTTTCTATTGTGCATTGGAATATTCCTCGTTCCATCTTCATCATTTGTTCATGTGATGGTAAATTGCAATCTTTAGGAATCCTGTTTTTCCTAATAGTCCCAGTACCTGAGTATCCTCGTTCTTTCAAATGCTTGAGAAGGTTGAAACTTGTGAATAAGTTGTCTGTAATTATATGATACGGATAACTCCTTTTACGATCTGGCAATTCATCTAAAAATGAAATCAAGGGGGCTGTAGCTTTGCCAAAAATCTTTTCATATTCAGGGTTTGTCACTGCCGTATTTTTACCCTGGTAGACTTCAAAATTTATCAAGTACCCGTAGAATGTATTCAGACACCATATTTTGTACCCGAATCGTATTGGTTTACCACGAATAAATTGCTTGCAAGGATGTGGGCCAAAGTACTTCACCATGGATTCATCGTAATCAAGAAATTCACATTCAAGAAAGTTATCAATAAATCGTTTCTTGAGAAGATTTATGAGTGGGCGAAGCTTGAATAATCTGTCGTTATTGTCAATATTAGAATTATCAGAAACGTGAAAGTATTTTGCAATGAATAAAAATCTGTCCCTCCGCATACATTCAGAAACTAATACATTCTTCATGTCTGGCTTCGTATCCCAGTAACTTTTCTTTCCTGGCAAAACATTATAACCAGAAAGGATCAGAATACCTAGAAAAGCTTTTATCTCTTCTGTCGTAACATTCATATTATTTTCATTTTTAGACAAAGCATATTTATTGGACTCTGTGAGGAAAAGGGAAATCACTTCATCATCTAAAAATATCTCCAAAATTTCAACGGGAGTCATATTTTTGTATTTGTCGTCATAATCTTCAGGAAATAGCCCATCTTTTTTTATTGAATCAACTAGATCTCCATCTATCCACGCACGTTCCCTATTTGTGGAATATCCCGAGAAGTCGTGTACCGGGCCTCCAATGCGAATTCCATTAGACAAAACTGCTTCAGCTTCACTCACCAATTGATTGCCGCACAAATTATTCAGCAGACCTCCTGTGTCCTCATCACCACTGTCTTCGTCAGTTAGCTCATTCGCAGGCGGTGGTGCAATGAAAATATCCTCTACTTCTATATTATCATCACCACAACCATGACCTGGAATGTCTTCTTCTAGTAACTGAATTATCTCAGCTACAGTCAGTCTGTCGCTAACACGGTCATTATTCCTAATAAATGAAAAATATATTATAAAAACTTCCGATTTTTGGCAGTGCAATTGAATGAAATGCAAAAGTATGAAAAACTGTGGAGATGCGTGAAAAGCAATGGAGAAGGACGAGTGTGACGTATACGTCACGCTGACTTTTCACGCCTCCACAGCATCCCGTAATAAAAATAAAAACAATTAAATATTTTTATTCCTTTCATAACAATCTGTGAGAGATATACAACTGACATAAACTGAACTAATAACAGTACAGGCTATGAATTCAACTTACCAATGCGCTGGGTTCATCGCAAAAAAATCACAATTTTTGAACAGCGAGAAAAAAATATTACAACACCTTTCTCGGACAAGATCGCACAATCAACTGACGAACCAGACCCCTCTGCGACAAGAACACACCGGCACGTGCAGTTATATCGACATGCAGCGACAGGAAATAATTCAAGTTATAACTTGTTTGCTGTGACGTATATGTCACACTCGTCCTTGGAGGGTTAATTTCCCAGGAGCTTCATGTTAAGTATCCACAAAATTAAAATATCGGTTTCAGATTCAAGGGGCTGTGACATCAGCCAGATTGATTGAGGAATATCAATTTTGGAGAAAATCAGGTAAATGGTTTAGCCGCTATCATTGTTCATAGACAGACAGACTTTTGCCGTCAATCGATTTTTCAGTATCAAGAACCAACAAAACAGGGATTCTGGCTACACAACATGTTGGAGGATTTTTTCCTCTACATTTAGCAATTGGATTTATCCACTTTTTTGTTGCCAGGGCTGTGTAAGAAGAGTTTTTTGGCCAAAAACTCACCGTGCAGCATTACTTAACTTTCTCTTCTCACGAAGTTCCTTCTTAAGGGCGAGAAAGTAAAAATGAGAAACAAATCTAATAATGGAGAATACTGTTAAGTACTTGAACACACACATTGCATAAGCCAAGTACAAATACTAAGCAGGTGGAACAGCTTCT